>JAJIBD010033989.1:0-54454 GCA_021461705.1 Cryptotis parvus
CCCCAGGCTCCGGGAGCTCCACACCCACAGAATGACCTTTGAGAAAGCTGCTGACTTTCCTGCCTCTCTCATCACCTCCCTCTCCCTCTCCGGAAGGGACCCGACCTGCCCAGTTGCTGGGGTTCGTAGGGAGTTTTAACCGGGTCCAATCTCATGATTTCCAGTTCTCCGAGGTCTGTTCCACCCTGGAGGGCGTCCCTTGACTCTGCCACGACCGCTCCAGTTCTGGTACTAAGGCTGCAGCTGGGATCCAGATTTCACCTACTCTCGGAGCAAGATCTTACTCTATGGAAAATAAAGACAATCTCCAGACCCTGCTTTTTGGGGTGAGTCTCCCAAGCAGTGTCAGGAGGTTGGGGGGGGGACCCTCCCAGGGTCTTGGCTAACTGCAGGGACCCAGAGTACTGTGGTGCGGGGTAGCCAGGCCACACAAGTGGGGCTCAAGGCCCCGGTGACTCTAGGGACTGACCAGTGTTGCGTCCCTGCGCCTCTCAGCCCGCGTTCCTGCCTTTATTCTCAAGATTGTTGCCAGGAAGCGGCTGGGACAGATGCTAGGACAACCGTGAATCAAACGTTTTCTGGGTTCTTCAACCACCCATGTACAGCGTAGTGTCAGCCTGCAGGCTGGGAAAGGTTGAAAGCCCATGGGCTGTGCCTTGGTTAGTCTGCTGACTCCTGGACGGCTACGCAGGGCAGGGCCGGTTCACGGGTAAACTGGTTGAAGGCTACTCTAGCCTGTAGCACATTGTAAGCGTTGTTCCGCCAAACCCTCCCACTGTCTCTAGGAAACGGCCCAAATACCACACGGGCTCAGCAGAGTTCAGCGTCTTTCTAATGCAACCCAGGGAGGCTTGAGGCGTCTGGCTTAGCACCTTGATGTAACGTGGGAGAATGACTGTGAAATGCTCACGTAGGGTCAGCTGCAGGACTCAGCACCCTACAAAAAATCGGGCCATGAACTTTGATAAAAAGTTTATCTGTACACAGCCCTATTTTTGGGTGACTTTTTGAAGTTTCCACTTCTGTTATTTTTGGAAAACGTGAAGTTTTTTGTTCATAATGTTTTAACGGTAGTGATAGGAAGCTAGTGTAGAAAATGTAGAAGAGCTTCTCGTCTAAAGGAGAGAGTGGTGGGATCGCAAACAGTTTGTTGGGTGAGCTGCGGCCTCGTGCTGGTGCTGTTTCAGAAGTAGAATAAGGCGCTTTTAACTCTGCAGCGGTTGGAATCCTGATGTGTTAGCTGAGAGGCAGTATGACACCCAGTCATCACTTTTCAGCTGTAATTATTCATATGTCTGAATGTGTGTATACATCATATTAATATATATTATATACTACCTATTCAAGAAGAATCCAAAGTATAGCTTGTTCAACAACAAAATGTTCAACAGAGCTAAGATTTGGCAAACAGCAAAGTCCAGGTTTGCTAATAGCCCTGATGCAATGCGGCGTGTCTAGAAAGCCCAGATGCGGAACGGAGATTGCAGCGCTGTCGCTGAATACGGAGGAGACTGGAAATGTGCTTATTCGTGAGAAAACGACCTGAGTCTTGATGGAGCCGGATCTCCGTGCTGGGACCAGAGGAAGGAGCCTGAGAATTCCCACAGGTCAGAGAGGTGCCTTGGACTTCCGAGCGCCTGGGGACTGAGTGGTGAATAGAAAGCAGGGGATGGACTCTGACCAGAGCTGCTCTCGTCCAAATGCCAAGTCTGTGCTGGACCAGTCCGAAATGTCTGTAAATGGCTCCTAGATAATGCCGGGGACCAAGGCTGAGCCAGAACCTGGATATCCCAGAGGACAGGATGGGGGAGCTAGTGGCCAGTTGGAAGCTGTTGGCCAGAGCCAGGCGCCTCCCTGACGTCACACAGATGCGGACAGGGGCTGCCTCCTGGCCCGGCAGCAGACGGTTCCCCGCTCACCCCAGACAGCAGCCGTGCCTCCACTGCTTCCAGCCTTTCCCAGCTGTGGGGGCAGCCACTAACCCTCTGAAACCGCATCGGCTCCCTAATCCATCTCTGGCCACCGCAGTACTCTGTAACCTCTTCTGCAGCTCCTCACACAGGAAAGGGAAATTCCAGGAGGGGAAAAACTGACTCCAATTTGAGCACAAACACCCGAGCTCCTCAAAAGTGCCCCCGGCCAAACAGTTCTCCGGAGGTGAGGCGCAGGCAGGGCCCGATCCCGGGCCTGGGTTCCCTGAGTACCAACTGCCGGTCACTTGCACGTGGTCAGTGAGGAAAGGCCCTGCGAGCACAAAGGGAATCGCATCCGTCCTCGGAGGTAACCTTCCCCGAGCTGATGGTTGTGTGTTTCTGAAATCTGTGAGCTGATGGCCCGGCACTGAGCTGAGGCCCTCCGGCTGCACTCAGGGCACAGAACTCAGCCCCTGGAGGAAACAACTTGCTGGAATAACAGGGAGCATGTCCAAGGCCTGAGACGGAAACCCTGGGGTGTCGGGTCGTCAGGAAACAAGTCCTCTGTCACACATTGGGTTTGGGGGGTCTCGGCCCGCTGGACCCCAGACTTCCTCCTAGCTCTGTGCCTCGCTCCTGTTGGTGCTCAGGAACCAGACATGGTGCCAAGACTCAACCCAGGCTTGACTGGCCGGTGCCTGATCCACTGTACTGTCTCTGTCGTACACTGATACCAGTACTTTGATCTTTGCATGGTCTTATTTTCCTGAATAAGACTACAGATGACTACAAGAGTATGCCACCCCACGGCAGAGCCTGGCAAGCTACCCGTGTCGATTTGATATGCCAAATACCAGTAACAATTATAGACCTCATTCCATGACCTGATGGAATGATTTGAGGCTCTTTATGTTCCTGGAGCAAGCAGGTGCCCATGGGCTCTACTAGCATGAGACAGGACATATGGAGATGTTACTGGTGCCCGCTCGAGCAAATCGATGATGAACGGAAGACAGTGACAGTGACAGTGATTTTCCTGAAACACACACACACACACACACACACACACACACACACACCACCACTGTCTTTTGATTTTCACTTACTACATGCAGTTTTCATGGGGAGCAGCTCAGGCTCAGAGTAGCAAAGACAGAAAGTCACAGGAGACACAGCCGATTAGACAGAGAAGCACAGGCTGGAGAGCTGGTCTATGGCCTGAACCGTCCCTTCATTTTGGCGGGGGTAGGGGGAGAGGTTTGGGGTTACCCTGGTGATGCTCAGGTGTCACACCTGGCCCTGCCCTTAGGAATTACTCCTGGCTGTGCCCGGGGGCCATGTGGGATGTCAGGGATGAACTCAGGTTGGCTACCTGCAAGGCAAGCCCCCTCTCGGCTGTCCTACTGCTCCCGCCCCTCGCTCTGCACAAGGTCAGCACCTCCCCGCTTCACTCTACTCTTGACTTCTTGGGGTCCGACAGCGGCTCTTCTAACCCAGCCCACGGCTTCTTCCCCACCACTAGCCACTGTCTGGTCACTGAGGATCAGTTACTGGCCACTGACCTCCCAACAACTACTTCCCCGGAGGTGCTTTCACGATGTGGTG
Organism: Cryptotis parvus; assembly: GCA_021461705.1. Taxonomy (NCBI): domain Eukaryota; kingdom Metazoa; phylum Chordata; class Mammalia; order Eulipotyphla; family Soricidae; genus Cryptotis; species Cryptotis parvus. The sequence continues at coordinate 3,519 of JAJIBD010033989.1, forward strand.
AGATATTCACACACACACACACACACACACACACACACACACACACACACACACACACACACACGACTAGAAACTGAGTTTTATGTAGGAAATAAATGCACTCAGACATTGTATTTAAGTCAGTCACATTACTCATCCCAATTCTGACTTTCTTTTTCCCCAGAAAAGCAGTTTGACAACACTGCCAGCCCTGTCTCGTAAGCAGTTCAGTGTGCATAAGCCGGGAGAAACTGAGGCCGTCTCAGTAATGCTTTTTTTCTCCCTTAAATTAATGAAAGAATATAGATGTATTTACTTATTGAGCGACTTCAAAGCTCATTTGGCCTTAGGCCAGAGAGATGGTCGGGGTCTGAGGTGCTTGCCTTGCACGTGGCTCACCTCAGCACCATATATGGTCCCCAAGAGCACTGCCAGAGCTGAGACCTGGGAGCCACCCAAAGTACTGGTGGGCATGGCCCAAAAAACACAAAACAAGACCTAAAAACTCATTTGGCTTCAAGTGTATACCGGTTTTTCCTTTTAAGGGGGCTTGAGCCACGCCTGGTAGTGTTCAGGGGCTACTCCTGGCTCTGTGCTCAGGGGCTACTCCTGGCTCTGCTCAGGGACTACTCCTGTCTCTGTACTCAGGAAAGCCCCCGGCAGAGGCCAAAGGACATATGCAGAGCTGGGGATTGAGCCAGAGTCAGCCACATGTAAGGAAGGCACCTTATACAAATATGTGTTTTAGAAGAAAAAAAATGTAATGTATCATACAATGCCGTCTTACAAAGTTATTCCTCTAATAATCCTAGTCTATTTTCAAAGGCGATTGGACCTGCATTTTGTGCTCATTTTAATTTCGGGCCAGTGTCTGAGGAAGAAAGAGATCCTTATTCAAAGGAGCTTCAATTCTTTTTTATTTCCACTTTGTATGTAGGATCCAGCTAAGCTGAGCCTACCCAGGATTTGATTGGAACAAAAACGGTTTCTCTTTTCTCTGTTATGCAATTCTGCCTCTGTGCCCGCCATGCACCTGTATAAATACCCAGACCTCTCTGCGCCTCAGTGGGTGTTTGGAAAGTGATTCCCTAAACCTTTGCACACCAAACTTGACCTCTTTCCCAGGAAGAAGCCGACAGAGAAGAGACTAAGCTTTGGTCCATCAATGTGACAGCCTTAGAGAATGATGCAGAGAAAAGTCTCCCGAGCTCCGCTCTGTTGATTCCATTCAGAGACTGCCAGCTGGTTTCCGCAGTTCCCTGTTTATCTGAATCCTAATGCAAACTCTGAGCACAGAGCTTCCCTGGTGAAGGGAGTCAGGACACAGGAGGGTGTCCAGTGCCGAGCGAGGCCTGTGTGCTCCAGGCTGGCCACTGCCTCCTAAGAGGGGTCTCGGTGATGTCTGACGATTGCTTCTTTGCAGCTATGGAATCTTCCAGATTAAATTGCACCAGAAATTATCTCTGCCCCTCCCCTACCAGGATGAATTATTATCATCAAGGCCTTCACCACACCCTGCTTTGTTCTGTCACACAACTCTGAGTGTGATCATAGAACACATTTCACACACAAAAAAAAATGGATTTTAAGAAGCCGCTTATAAGCATTTGATTATCATTCCATTGTGTTTTAGAATTAAACAGTTTCACAAAATGATGATACCGGCCTGCAATAAATGTGATTTCCGGTTAAGCTTTAAGTTAACACATCAGGGAATTCTGGGATAGGCCAAAAGCACTTTCTGCCAACGCTTTGTGCAACTGATTCACCTTTCACTGGAAAATACATTCCAGGGCTGGATAGTTCAGCGGATATAGAGAACTTGCCTTGCACGCTGTCAGCCTGGGTCCAACACCTGGAACCCCATATGATCCCCTAAGCACCTCCAGGAGGGATTCCTGAGCACAGAGCACAGCTGGGGTTGCCCAGAAATTTAAAAAAAAAAATAGAGTAAGAAATAAATACCTTCCAGGAGAAGGCCGGAGAGACAGCACAGTGGGTAAGGCACTTGCCTAGCATTTGACCATGCTGGATTCAATCCCTGGCACCCCCGAGGTCCCCTGAACCCCGCCAGGAGTGACCCCTGAGCTCAGAGCCAGAAGTAAGCCCTGTGCACTGCTGGGTGTGGTCCCAAACAAAACAAAATAAATTAAATACATCCAGGAGTCAGGGAGAGAGCTCAAGGCTGGGGTTTTGCATGTGGGATCCCCAGACCTTATCCCCATCTTCACAGGGTCCCCTGAGCACTAAGTGAGATGTAGCCCCTGAGACTTCCAGGTGTGGCCAATAAAAGACATTCCATAAAATAAAGTTTCTCCTCTGAGCATAGAGATTCCAGAAACTGAGGGGATTTCACTAAAAATAGATTTTTTCATAGGATTTCAGTGTCTGCAGTATTATCTCCAATGTGAGCAATATTTTCACATAATCAGAAACATCTTTCTTTTCCTATAACATTCTAAAATTGTGGCTTAAGGAAGAAACTAATGCAGCTTTCTTAGCACGGAAAACAATATTTAAAATAAAAAACCTAGATAAAATCGGATTTTAAATTATTGTTTATCACTTATCTTCCCGTTGTTCATCAGTTTGCTCGAGCAGACACCAGTAACGTCTCCATTTGTCCCCTGTCACGTGAAGTGTAGCCCAATGGCATCTGCTCGTTCCAGGAACACGAAGACCCTCAAACCGCTCTTTCAGGTTTTTGCCGAAGAAGTCTGACCATCTTGTAGGTGGGCGGCCACACATCCTTTTGACATCCCGTGGGATCCAGTCGGTAACGGCTCTAGTCCAGCAGTCGTCCCTAAATCTCATTACGTGTCCAGCCCATCTGATTTTCATTGTCTTGGCAAATGAGACAGTGTCCTTGATTCTTGATCATCGACAGAGGTCGGAACTCTGTATTCCTTCTCTCACTTGAGTGAAGCATGATACTCCAAGCATGACTCTTTCGATTCCTCTTTGGAAGACCCTAATAGCCTCTCTCATCCTGTTTTTGTGGGGTAGTGTTGCAGGACTCCTAAGGGCCGCTGCATCTGCTCTGAATTGCCGCCCTGCAAATCACTTCGTAGATAAGGGGGTAGTCTAAATGTGGCAGTTTATCTGACCATGTATGCTGTACTAGCTGGTATAAATATTCTCCCAAGCTACCACAATCATCGTGGGACTAGCTAGATCTTACCAGCATATTAGCCTGGCCACGCTGGACCCCTAAGTAATTAGACCAGAGAGAAATGCTGTTTGCTTCCAAGCAAACAAGCATGGCTACCTGATATATTCAAAGGCAACTAAAATACAAAACTACAAAGAAGTAGAAGAGACTTGTGAAGGCTTGGAGAAATATTTAACTGGCATTAGTATTAGTCTTTGGTACAGAGACATGCCATCTCAGAAACCCCCTTCTCTACCCTATAAAGGCATTCCAGGCAGATCTTGGCTCAAAACATTAGCATACTAAAGGGCCTAGGTGAGGTGCAGGGAGGGATTACCTAAGGGCATTTGACCCTCCCTGCTTTCCATAACAGTGGGAGGAAGGTCTGAGTTGCAGGGGTATAAACTAGCCTGTTTCCTCTCTCCTGCGCTTCTTTGTGGGCTCTCCCTTTGTGAGCGCTCACCCTTCTTGGAAGTCTTGTCTTCTTCTCCTTCTACAAAGCCTTTACACGTGGTGGCCGCCATCTTGGCCTACACGTGGCTGGGGTTCTAGCCTGGAATCCTAAGCACCGGGCTTTTCCTTTTGCTGATTTGTATGTCTGAACCTGTGATAAGTAAAGCCTTTAAAACTGCATCGGATTCCTGAGTTTTCATCCATTTCTCACCGGCCGGAGGTAGAAGGGAACTCGCTTCCCGGCACTGTCGGGGACTCTGGCGGAGCCCCCGACAGGGTAGTGCAGGAAGAATGGTGGAGTTGAAAAGATGTGCCCAGTGCTTCATCTTCCTTATCACTTCCTTGACGCTCTTGAAGGCGTTCCAGGCTGCTCTCTTCCTCCTGCGTAGTTCAGGTTCTTAGTCATTCATCATGTTGAGTTCTCGACCTAGGTACACATAATTTTTATGATTTTAAAAATAATCCTAATTTTTAAATTATATAATTCTAATCTAATTTTAAATTTAGATAAAAAGATAAAATATTTTGAGGAAGATAAAAATCAACTCTGCAGTGTCCTGAAAGAAACCTAGAAACAAGAGCATTTTTAAGAGATGAAATGTGTAAAAACATGTATCTTTAAAAAAAAGTCAGAAATTGACCCACCTACTCAATGCAGGATAAAAGTGACCTCACACAATGGTGTAGAAATATGCACAGGTGTAGAGTTGATAACGGGACCAGTGGGGAAGTATTCTAGGGACCCAAGCTCAGAACAGGACGGACTAGAAGTGAATCAAATGTCTGAAGAGAAGCGTTGGCCAAAGACAGAAACGGCCCTTTCTTAAGACCGGGTCCTGCTCTCTTTCCAATGAGCACTCAAGCCCAAACACCATAAAGGAAAAAATCAATATATCAATGAATCCAGTCACATAAAAGTAAATTTTCCACAGCAAAAACCATGTTGAGCAAGCCAGAAAATCAACAATGGGGGCTGATAAAAACACACGTGAATCCTGAGACTAATAACGAAGTCTCGGCTACTTCATGTAAAAAAGAGCCTCTTCAAAGTAGGGAGTGAGAAATGAAAATAACCAACATCAGAAAACCTGAAAAGAGGTGAACAATGAAATCGTGAGATGCCAGAACTGCTCTGTCACGTGCGCCCTGCACCCCTACACACCACACACACACACACACACACACACACACACACACACACACACACACACTTCTGAAGATTGGCAGTACCAGGTGGGGAACAAGAGTCACCATTTTTGGTCGATGGGAAAAAAATGTTTATTTTCTTGACCCTCAGATACCACTCCAGAATCCCCGAGGGGCATTGTGGCTGCATCTGACAACTAATGATAGTACATTTTGGCTCTGATGATCTGATTCTACCTCTGTGGCAAGGATGTTCGCTGCAAGATGGTGTGATGGGAACCCCCAAATCTCTCACTAGGGGATTGGTTAAGTCACAGATGCTCCTGCTCTCCAGAACGCCTCTCTCCAAGTCCAAGTGAGGATTTTCTACTGATGAAAAGCTCTGTGAAATCTGTGCCTTCTGTTCAAATGACTGTACCTGTGTCAAGATGCCGGGCATGTGCCTACAGCCTGTGTTTGCACACGAAAGTGACAGCGGCTTTGAGCTTGTGCTTACCTGCGTCTGGCCCAGGAGGACCGAGTTGTAGGTGGACAGAACAGACTGAAGCCTGTCAAGTTTTGGATTTTGTGCTATTTTTCAATAGTGCATGTCTCAGCTACTCCAAAATTAAATCTAGATTGGCATTTTAACCTTCGCTACACCTAGCAAATTGTCACATTTTATTCACCTGTGATGGCGGATCTCTTGTATCACACTTTCTAGTATTGTCTGTGTCTGTGTAGATTCAGAGTTAATTAGATATGGCTGAAATTGATTACTGACTACAGTCAATCGTGAACATTATGTTAATCCTAATTTCTCTTTGCTTCGGTTTTTTATTGTATAGCTCTGTCCTTATGATTCAGTCTCCAATAGAATCATTTTATTCTTGCTTAGAAATGTGTGAGAATATTTCTAGACCAAGGAGCCTGACCTTGTCACTGAATAATCTTAACCAATTTGGACCCTTTCTAAGCATACAAACATGATAAATTCTTTTCATTTTGACGTTTCTGTGTTTTTAATCAAATGTGTGGAGTCTGGCTGAAGCAGTTAACTGGACAACTGCCTTTCCTTCATTTTCCCTCCCGCCAAGGTGGCACAGAACAGCCTGCTCGGACCCTTGGGTTTGAGGCTGTTCTTCTCAGCACAGTGGTTCCGTGAGGAAACTTTCCTTCCCATAAAAGATTCTCATCAACCTACCCATGTTCCTCTTAGAGATCCTTTGACTCTTTACCTCTACATATCATAAATCTTCTTAAAAAGAAAAAAAATATATATGTATATATATATATATATATATATACATATATATATATATATATTTTTTTTTTTTTGGGTCACACCTGGCAATGCTCAGGGTTCCTCCTGGCTCTGCACTCAGGAATTACTCCTGGCAGTGCTCAGGGTATATGGGATGCCGGGATCAAACCCGGTCGGTCATATGCAAGGCAAATGCCCTCCCCACTGTGCTAACAGGGCTTGATGGACTATATGGGGTGCCGGGATCAAGACTAGGCCATGCAAGGCAAGAGCCCAGTAGCTGTATAAGCAACCTACCATCTCCAGCTACACTAGTAGATTTGAACCAAGGGTTGAGGACACGCAGACACACACAATTACATGCAGACACACACAGAGATGCACACACAGACACACACACGCAGACAACACACACTCAGACAGACACGCTCACACACAGACACACACAGATGCACACACAATTACACGCAGCCACACACGCACACACACAGAGCACTCTATTTCATGGCGAGCACGACTTCAAGAACTCCCTTAGAGAAAAGTTTGCTCCTCCCCACCCGTCACCTGCCCTCTGTGCACCCTGCCCAGGCCTTTGGAAGCATCCCCAAAACTAGTTAAGCAACCAGGTCTGTTAGTTGTTCCATCTTGGTCTCCCTGGTAGCTTGAGGGGAAGGAACCGGCTCTGGTCTCTACCCGCCACTGCGGTGTATCCCCCTGCCCCAAGCAGCCCTCACAAAGTCTTGCATTCAGCACATTCCTTCGTATACCTTTGCTGAATTAATGTCTGGGTGCCTTTGATTTTCTCCCAAGCCCGCCCTTCCCATCTGTTAGATCTGCAAGGTCCGGGGGTTAGAGACTGCTTCAGAGCAATTGATTAGGTGCCATGAACAAAATATGGAGACCAAATATATGCCAGTTTATTTATTAAATATGCCAATTAAAGAGGTCATTAGGGATCCATTATTAATGGATGGAATAAAACTCAGCAGGCTTCTTGAAAAGTGACATTTCACAGTAGGACAGGGCGTGGCTCAGTGACACCGCACTTACCTTGCATGTGAGGCTTTGGGTTTGATCCCCAACACCACACACACACACACACACACACACACACACACACACACACAAACTTTTTTTTGCATTAACAAATCTGACAAAATGTGGGGGTCACTTCCAGCGATGTGTGGGGACCTTGTGACAGAGGAGATCTACCGGGGCTCCCGCACGCCAAGTGTGGCTCAGCTAATATTCTGAGTCTTAACTGCAGTGTGTCTCCAGGGCAGATATAGAGGGCCCACAGCTGTCCTCTAGCATGCAGCATTTTCAGAAAGACCGGCACATTTAGCCTGCCTTGGATATTAAGACATTTGCAACCGTCCTGATGGAGAGTCTATCATCCATTCAAAATCATTTCATGATGACAATTTCCTTAACCTGATAAGATAACAGATTTTTTAAAATGCAATCCTGTATTTATTTTATGAGTTTGCACAAGATGTACCTTCAGTACATCCAGATTTTCAGAACCCATCAAACAGTTTTTCAGTATGTGTTATGGCAGTATATTCTAGAACTGCCAAGAAAAGTAAATTCAGGGAGCTGCTGCGACTCTCTAACTATAACCAATTAGCATAAGCAACCCCCCCTTTTAGAAGGAACGGCTTTTTACAAGTTACACAGAAAAAATAATGCGATCTGCAACTTTATCATTAAAAACTGTCCACAGCACGCGTTGCGTCATCGTGAACGTTAGACACAGCTGGACAATATCTCCACGTGAGCCACATGATTCCACAGTGTGAGTGTGTCTGCGGCCTCCGAGAAGAGACCGAATAGATTATGATCTCAAGATGAACTGGGAGAACGAACTAACAAGTACCTATTTTTATGGATTTTTTTCCTACTTAAAAAATGCATATCAAATAAAACCTCTCAACACTTGTCAGCTCTCCTGTGAACATACCATATAAATGGACTGGCACCCTCCACCAGGAAGCGAAAGGCCAGATTACTCTCTTCCACCCATGCTACGAAGTTCAGGGAGAAACTCGTCCCCCGCCAGAGCTGCTCAGCAGGCACAGAGAGCCATTGAGGGAGCTGCGGGGCGCAGAGAATTCTTGGCATTGCTCTGGCCTGAGTGGCTGTCACCCTCCCCAGACCAGTGCCTCGCGCTGGCCGCTCACCACATGGAACCAAACAGGGTGTTTTCGAAAATCGAAGTTTTTTTTTTTGTTGTTGTTTTGTTTTTTGCTTTTTGGGTCACACCCGGCAATGCTCAGGGGTTTCTCCTGGCTCTGCACTCAGGAATTACTCCTGGCGGTGCTCAGGGGACCATATGGGATGCCGGGAATCGAACCCAGGCCGTCACAGGCCGGCCGCATGCAAGGCAAACGCCCTACCCACTGGGCTATCGCTCCGGACCTGAAAATCGAAGTCTTTTAAGTCCCACTCAGGGCAGCTGCTTACAGTAAGGAGCCGCACCCAGCGCCATGCTGTGGGATACACGAAGGGCCGGCATGACCTGGCGACCTTGCTGCCCCATATCCTGGTCTCGAGAAAGCGCCTGGACAGGGTCAGGCAGCATCAGAGGCCTTCTGAGTTTGGTCGGTGTGAGGGCCACGGCGCCAGGATCCCCGGCTCCCGCCCGCCGCAGGAGTGGAGCCCCACACAGGTGTATTGCGGGGCAGCCGGAGCATTAAGGAGGAAGGAGAGGAAGGAGAGGAGATTCTCGGGGCCAGTGTCTGGGCCTTGTTCTCTCTCCAGACCCAACATCACAGCATCCGATCTCTCAGAGGCTCTCCCAGCTGGGCTCCCCAATGGCCCAATGCTCAGAGGTCAGGGGGACTCCAGGGACAGCCCAACAGCCAAGGCCCTGAACTTGCAGAAGCTGCTTTGTAAACGGTTTTGATCTGGAGCCGGGAATGCTAGTCCAGGGGTAGCATGGGTGGACCCCAGTTCCATCCCCACGTTTCCACAGAGTTGGGAGAAACCCCGCACACCGCTGTGTAGCCCCCAACTCCCAAATAAAGGAACAGAAAAGGCCCAGTTTCCCTCCCTGCAGCGACTATCTCATTCAGCCCAGCCCGTCTCACTCCTGAAGTTTGACAGTCACCTCCTCAGTGAGTCTCCTTGGTTCCATCGTCAGAGTCTAAGTCTCCTTTCTCCCTGATTCTCTCCTTTCTGACCTGACTCCCGTGGCCAGCATTGCAACCCCTCTCTGAGCCTTTCGGCTCCCACCCTTCTTCCTGGCCACCCCTCCTGCCCTCCACCAAGAAAGCCCCTGCCTCCATCTTGCCAGAGAGCAGCACATTGTAGTGGCTGCAGCCATGGGGCCCTGGGCCGTTTTCACAGAACACTGTCTCTCTCCATGGCCTTGAGGACTGCCGCCCCCTCCTTGCCGGCCTCCGTGTGGACATCAGTCCCCGAGGGCAGCGCCCACCTCCCGTCCTGGTCACACTTCTCCCACGAAGCCTGGCACACCGTAGAGTTTCCTAAATGGTACCCAGGATAGATACCAACTAAACGTGCCTACACAGGGAAGCGTCCGGCTCTGTCCACTGATTCAGAGTCATCGAGGGCATCGGATGGGACGCCTGCTTTGCATGCCGTCAACCTGAATTCAATTGCTCCCTGGCATCCCATATGGTATGATGTCTGAGTTCAGAGCCAGGAGTAATCCCTAGATATCACTGGATGTGACCCACAAAGCAACAAATAAAAACCCAGAGTCAGTAGGGCCTTCCAGAGAGGCTCGTTGAAATGCAGAGCCTCTCTCTGGAGGTGTGGGAGAGCCGAAACGGAAGCGGCAGCACAGACCGGAGCAAACCGGCTTTTCACCCATCCACTTGATTTCTAAAGCAAGCAAAACTCTAATGTAAGGAGCATTACTGCACGGGAGTCTAGTAAACCCGCGTGCGACCTTGGAGATCACGTGATCTAGTTGCTCCCAAACCTGATTCTGCCTGAACACACAGGGAAGAGAGAAGCCAGTGAATGCTCAGACGCTGGGCTGGTTCTGGGGCAGATCCTGGCTTGCACCCACACCTGTCAGGGGAGGTTCTCATAGACCAGATGGCACAGAATGTCTGGGCAGGGGCCAGACCGCAGGAGAGCTCCCATGAGGCCCACGCCCTGGGTCCAGGATCCCAGTCACCTTTCCGCCACCCTGGAAGTGGGCTGCCCCACGGGGCCCCCTAAATCCTGAGGACGTGAGGGTCTGTAAAGAACCCAGGGGCTTCATCCTGAGAAGCCAGAGCCGATTTGGAGGGATGGTGGGAAGCCACGGGCTGAGCACCCAAGGGCCCTTTTGAAGAGCCGCTATTGAGGCGCCAGGCCTGTGACTCCATGACTTGACTCCCCTGTATGCCGCTGCGGCGAGCCTCAGGGGCTGTGTCCGTAGGAACTGTAGCCTCAGGGGCTGTGTCCGTAGGAACTGTAGCCTCGGGGGCTGTGTCCCTAGGAACTGTAGCCTCGGGGGCAGTGTCCGTAGGAGCTGTAGCCTCAGGGGCTGTGTCCGTAGGAGCTGTAGCCTCAGGGGCTGTGTCTGTAGGAACTGTAGCCTCAGGGGCTGTGTCCATAGGAACTGTAGCCTCGGGGGCAGTGTCCGTAGGAACTGTAGCCTCAGGGGCTGTGTCCGTAGGAACTGTAGCCTCGGGGGCTGTGTCCATAGGAACTGTAGCCTCGGGGCTGTGTCCGTAGGAACTGTAGCCTCGGGGCAGTGTCCGTAGGAACTGTAGCCCTCAGGGGCTGTGTCCGTAGGAGCTGTAGCCTCAGGGGCTGTGTCTGTAGGAACTGTAGCCTCAGGGGCTGTGTCCATAGGAACTGTAGCCTCGGGGGCAGTGTCCGTAGGAACTGTAGCCTCAGGGGCTGTGTCCGTAGGAACTGTAGCCTCGAGGGCTGTGTCCGTAGGAACTGTAGCCTCAGGGGCTGTGTCCCTAGGAACTGTAGCCTCGGGGCTGTGTCCATAGGAACTGTAGCCTCGGGGGCAGTGTCCGTAGGAACTGTAGCCTCAGGGGGCTGTGTCCGTAGGAACTGTAGCCTCGGGGCAGTGTCCGTAGGAACTGTAGCCCTCAGGGGCTGTGTCCGTAGGAACTGTAGCCTCGGGGCTGTGTCCATAGGAACTGTAGCCTCGGGGCTGTGTCCGTAGGAACTGTAGCCTCGGGGGCAGTGTCCGTAGGAACTGTAGCCCTCAGGGGCTGTGTCCGTAGGAGCTGTAGCCTCAGGGGCTGTGTCTGTAGGAACTGTAGCCTCAGGGGCTGTGTCCATAGGAACTGTAGCCTCGGGGGCAGTGTCCGTAGGAACTGTAGCCTCAGGGGCTGTGTCCATAGGAACTGTAGCCTCGGGGGCTGTGTCCGTAGGAACTGTAGCCTCAGGGGCTGTGTCCCTAGGAACTGTAGCCTCGGGGCTGTGTCCATAGGAACTGTAGCCTCGGGGCAGTGTCCGTAGGAGCTGTAGCCTCGGGGGGCTGTGTCCCTAGGAACTGTAGCCTCGGGGATGTGTCCGTAGGAACTGTAGCCTCGGGGCAGTGTCCGTAGGAACTGTAGACTCAGGGGCTGTGTCCGTAGGAACTGTAGCCTCGGGGGCTGTGTCCATAGGAACTGTAGCCTCGGGGCTGTGTCCGTAGGAACTGTAGCCTCGGGGGCAGTGTCCGTAGGAACTGTAGCCTCAGGGGCTGTGTCCGTAGGAGCTGTAGCCTCAGGGGCTGTGTCTGTAGGAACTGTAGCCTCAGGGGCTGTGTCCATAGGAACTGTAGCCTCGGGGGCAGTGTCCGTAGGAACTGTAGCCCTCAGGGGCTGTGTCCGTAGGAACTGTAGCCTCGAGGGCTGTGTCCGTAGGAACTGTAGCCTCAGGGGCTGTGTCCCTAGGAACTGTAGCCTCGGGGCTGTGTCCATAGGAACTGTAGCCTCGGGGGCAGTGTCCGTAGGAGCTGTAGCCTCGGGGGCTGTGTCCCTAGGAACTGTAGCCTCGGGGATGTGTCCGTAGGAACTGTAGCCTCAGGGGCTGTGTCCGTAGGAACTGTAGCCTCGGTGGCTGTGTCCGTAGGAACTGTAGCCTCGGGGGCTGTGTCCCTAGGAACTGTAGCCTCGGGGGCTGTGTCCATAGGAACTGTAGCCTCGGGGGCAGCGTAGGCGGCTGTAGCCTCAGGGGCTGTGTCCCTAGGAACTGTAGCCTCGGGGGCAGTGTCCGTAGGAGCTGTAGCCTCGGGGGCTGTGTCCCTAGGAACTGTAGCCTCGGGGGCTGTGTCCGTAGGAACTGTAGCCTCAGGGGCTGTGTCCGTAGGAACTGTAGCCTCAGGGGCTGTGTCCCTAGGAACTGTAGCCTCGGGGCTGTGTCCGTAGGAACTGTAGCCTCGGGGGCAGTGTCCGTAGGAGCTGTAGCCTCGGGGGCTGTGTCCCTAGGAACTGTAGCCTCAGGGGCTGTTTCCCTAGGAACTGTAGCCTCGGGGCAGTGTCCGTAGGAGCTGTAGCCTCGGGGGCTGTGTCCGTAGGAGCTGTAGCCTCGGGGGCTGTGTCTGTAGGAACTGTAGCCTCGGGGGCAGGGTCCGTAGGAACTGTAGCCTCAGGGGCTGTGTCCGTAGGAACCGTAGCCTCGGGGATTGTACAGCAGGGGCTGAGCCCTCAGGGGCTGTACCCATGGCAGCTGCAGCTTTAGAGGCTGTGCCTTCAGGGCCTTTTCCTCATGGGCTGTGCCCGCAGGTGCCCTGAGCCCCCTGACCGTCAGCTCTAAGCACGTCCTGTTTGGGGTCAGAGGGCCGGACGCAGCCCGAGGGGCTCCCCCGCCTCCACCCCTGCCGTCTGATCACTCCCACCAGCTCATCTCCAGACGGCAAGCATGAAAGCCTCAGTCCTGCACGGGGGTGCTGCCTGTGTTTCTCCGCAGCAGGTGTGGGGACAGCTCAGTGCGCCTCTGGGACATGCTGCTTCCACACCCCGAGTGGCACCCAGGCTGCAAGGCTGCTCCCTTCGTGTCTGCACGGGTGGGGACGGGGAGTGTCTTCTCTGCAGGAACACAGACGGCGGCCCTGCCCACTCAGCGTGCCCACCACCGCACCCCACTCCACAGACCCTTTCCTGAGGATGGGTGGTGGTAGCTGCCGCGTGGGCCCGTCGCTGAGCTCGGCTCAGTTTGGAGCCTGAAGATTGTGATCTCGGCATCGGCAGCCGATTTCACCTGACAAGCCGTGTTGTCCACCCCCACACCTGACAGTTTACAATCACCCTCCACGCACCAGGGGTGTCTGGGAGGAAGGAAGGCGGCAGTCTCCCCTCCTGGATGTCAGACGGGCGGGATCCCAGATGCCATGAGAGAACTGCCAGCCTGAGCCTCCAGCAGGCTCCCGCTTCCGCCTCTGCTCCCTTCCGAGCTGGTGGTGTAGCCGGTGCGGCGGCTCTGACCCGAGCAGACACCTGATTATGTAAGAAGCCAAGCTCCAGTCGCTCTGGGTGATATTCTCGTAAAGCGAAGGTCCATTTGCGAACCTCGCCCGGAACAGGGAGAATGTGGGCCGTGAGTGCTGGGCGTTGCTTAGCAATAGAGTGAGGGCAGAAGAACCACAGAGAGGCTGAAATTCACACCCACGGGGAAATCACATTATTCATAAACACACACGCTCACACACAGCTGACATCTCTGGCAGAACGGAATAAGCTAGGCCGGGAGAATTTCTGTCACAAGCGGGATGGTCTTCAGGGCGCTGTTCAAGTGGTCTGGAAGGGGCATCTCTTCTCTGTAGTCCCTGGGGACAGCGGCTGTCACTTGCAGCATCAGTGAATGGCGCCCACAACATCCTCCTAGATCGAAGCCCCTGGCAAGAGAAGTAAGCCCCATGTTCTGAGAATCAGTGTGTTAACATGTGCGGTAAGAGGGGGAGAAAGAGTTTCGTAATAGAAACATTAGTTTCTTTGCTGTCGTATCTGAAAGCTTGCATTGACGGAGGCTTGCATTGACCTTCCTAGGGGCTCTTTGGTAGTCAAAAGCCAGACCCGGTTTCAAATCACAGAGCTGCATTTGCCACGTGACCTCGTGGAGCCTGTGAGCACTCAGCTGTGCATGGGAAGTAACGGTGTTGTTTTCCCTCTCCGGGCTGTTGGGAGGATCAGACTAAGGGAGTGGAGTCCAGGGAGGAAACTTTTCCCATGTCAGTGCTATTGCACAAAGGCCTCCAGGGACACTCAGGGGCCACCTGCAACCTGGTGTATGGTTAGAGGCTATTTGCCTGGAAGAGGCAGCTGGACAGTTACAGCAAAGCCCTGAAAGAGGAAAGCGAAGTCACCCCACTCGGTCACCCCACTCTTCCCTCCCAACCTGGGCCCTTCCAGGGTCCCAGGACAGCCGCTGGGCTCTGAGGTGAGACCCTCCCCCTGGGTCCACTCAGCCAGGCACTCCCACAGGTCCCTAGGTGCAAGACCTCAGAAACTCCCAGCCACTGTGATAGAGAGTTGGGCACTTGCTCTGCATGCAGCCGACCCTCAGCATCCCATAGGGTCCCCTAAACACTGCCAGTAGTGATCCCTGAGTGCAGGAGGAACCCTGAGTTTTGGGCAAAGGAAAGAAAAAAGGAAGAAAAAGGAACTTTTGTCTTTTTGTCTACTTATTTATTTATTCTGATTTTTTTATTATACCACCGTGAGATATACAATTACAAAGATGTTCATGTTTGGGTTTCAGTCATACAGTGTTCCAGGACCCGTCCCTCCACAGTGCCCATTTCCCACCACCAATGTCCCCTGATTCCCTCCCAGAATTTTCTTCTTTGTAGCTGACCTTGGAATGTTCTCAGCTCTGGGTGGCGCCGTGATCAACTGATTGATTTTTGGTGCTGGCGATGGAACCCAGGCCCTCACACACGCAAGTCAAGTTTTCAACCACCAAGGCACATCTCCAGGTCCTGAGCCTTCTCTACCAGGAGAAGTGGAGGGAGCTGGCTGGGAGGAGGGCAGAGGGCCCAGGAAGGGTAGGGGACACAGGGCGGGGGCAAGCCTAGGGGTGCGTGAGTACCCCCCTCTTGGCTGCCGGCCCTGGCTCCTGCTGTATTTGTCTCTGCAGCTGTAGGTGAGAAGGGAGCAAAAGAGGGGAGAGCCGTGTCCCAGGGGTGATGAGGGGGGCCCCTGAGAGGAGTGAGTAGAAACAGGAAGCTTGTTCCCTGTGGGCAGCGACACGTGAGAAGCTTGTGGAGGCTGTTGTAGGGGGAGTGTGACGCAGGCGGCGTGTTGTGGGAGACGGCTCCCGTTAGCCAATTCCTAACCTCTTCCTCAGATGGATTTGGGGTCTGTGTCCTTTTGAGCTACTCAGATCAAAGTTAAAAGTGCTGTATGTCCTTACTATGGCATCGAAATACCTATTTATTGTGACCAGAATGCAAAACTTAAGTCCTCAAAGCAACAGTTCATTAGAAAATACAAGGGGAGGACAGAAAGACCAGGTGCCATTAGCAGTAACAAGCTTCCGTGTGCGGGAATACACGTAAGCAGTGAGAGGAGTTGTCCAAAAGCAAAGTCCACCGTGGTTTTAGATCAAAATGACTTTATAAAAATGTCAATTGTGGTGCTGGCCTGATTGGGGTCCTGTAGGGGGGCAGGGCCGGGCTCCCCCTGTCTCCCGGTCAGAGCCCCCAGATGCCCAAGAAGAGGGCCCCAGAGGCATCAGAACCGCAGCCACTTTCAAGGTCGGGACTCCACAGGTCGGCAGAGCCACACCCAGCGGAATAGTCAAGCTTCAAATCCAGGTATGCAGGACTGGGAGATGGAATCCACCAGGTTCCCTGGGGAGCTGAAGCAGGGGTGCCCTCCCCCACCTCAGTGCCCTCCGGCAAGGCCTGGTGGGCCCGCCCAGAACTGTGACCGGCTGGGACTGTTCATGGGGGGTCCCATGTAACCCCCCAACCGGGCGTGCGGGCGCAGAACGCCTGCGCTGTTATCTCTAAACCTAGTATATTCATCTAACTGGCAATCCATCACATTTTCTAGAAACGAAGTGCGTGGACACGAGGTGTGGTCTGGGGGACCACCTCGGTAATTTCCTATACAGTGGACTCAAATGGCACAATGGAGATTTGAGAATCTCCATTGACTTTTGCCTAACACCAGGTTCATCAACTGTATTTAGAGAATTAGCTCCAACAACCAATATAGAATGGACTGTTCAATGTATGCATAGGAAAAGCTCAAATAGACGTTAAGATAAATGTGAAATAAGTGTTGTCAGTAGCTGTAGGGATGGTGTGTCTGGGATTGTCAGTAGAAAACCACTGTGTTCTGGAAACCCAGAAAGTGAATCCAGGAACAGAACCTGGCCAGACTCCCACACATCTGCCTAGGAAAAAAAAAGGAGGCGTGGCCTTGTCATTGCTGTTCCCTTATATGAGCTGTGAGGACCCACATAACTGATGCTGGCTGAGTGAGCAGCATCGGGAGGGGATGGAGGGTGGGAGGGAAATGCGGGGGCTGGGGGGGGCACAATGGTGGGGGGGGGTTGGTGCTGAGTGATGAATCCTTCCAGCAACTGTATTGTGAAAAAGTCTGCACTTTGTAAATCATGGTGTTTAAAATAAATCATTTTTTATCACTGTATCACTGTATCACTGTCTTCCCATTCATCATCGATTTGCTCGAGCGGGCACCAGTAACATCTCCATATGACCTGTCTCATGCAAGTAGAGCCCAAGGGCACCTGCTTGCTCCAGGAACATAAAGAGCCTCAAACCATTCCATCAGGTCATGGGAATGAGGTCTATAATTGTTACTGGTATTTGGCATATCAAATACGACACGGGTAGCTTGCCAGGCTCTGCCGTGCGGGTAGCATACTCTTGTAGTCATCTCAAAACCCAGCATTTATTGATGAACCGCGTGGCCGAAGCGCCATGCAAGCCGGGCTGTGATAGGCTGGTCTGCTGGGTGGAGTTCTGACGAGGAGGAAGCCCGGAATCATTTTTTAAAAACTGTCAATTGTCCTTAAAATATCTATAAGCAATAAAATAACCCATTTTTTTCTAAATTTTTTTTTAAAGCTGCACAAGCTGGTCAGAACATTCGTAGAAAGAAACTGAAGAACATGCAGGAAACCCTGGAGAAGAGAAGTAAGAATCGCCCAGCTGTGCTTAGCACTAACATACAGAGCACTGGGCGCGAGATACGGTGCCTGGGGCACAAGCCGGGCAAGTTGGGGAGTGATTCCCGGATCCATACGGTTTCCCAGCACCACTGGGTGTGACCCTGGAGGCCCCCGGGACCCCTAGAGTACCCCGACACATTGTCCAGCCCTCAGATTGAACCAGTGACCCAGAATCGCCAGGGCGAACCCTGGGCCTCTGAGTACCTCCTGGGAGGCCCCGCCCCATAAAAAAATAAAGCTACGCCAAGATCAAAGGGATACAAAGGCATTTGCGTGACACAGCAACGCGGGGCACAGAGCGGGCGAGGACAGGAAGAGGTTGGGCTTCGGTGAGAAGCAACCCTGTCCACCAGGGCACAGCTCCGGCTCCTGAGACTTCTGCTCCTGAGAAGTGGGGGCGCTGGCTGGGAGGAGGGCGGAGGGGCCGGGGGAGGGGAGGGGCAGCAGGGGAGTCAGACCGGGTCACCACCCAAAGGAACAGCGCTGATACTGCAGGCAGGGTCTCACCCTAAAACCCTCAGCACTCAGAGCGCCGGGCACTTAGAGCATCCGAAATGTGAGGGAGCAATTATATCTCCATGGAGACGGAAGTGGTGCTGGCATGCTGAGAGAAAGTTAGATCAGAATCTTACACCTTTATCGCAATCAGTTCCAGGTAGCAAGCACTTTTACTAAGAAAGAAAATCCTGTGAGCCTCGACAGAATCAGCAGTCGGCAGTTTTGGTTTGGGGTTGATTTGGGGCTTTGGCAGTGCTCAGGACTTCCTCCTTGCCCTGCACTCAGAGGTCACTCCTGGAGGGGCTTGAGGCACTGCATGTGCTTGGGGGAGAGGGGGTCAAAATCAGGTTGATCATGTGGAAGGCAACACGACCTGGCCTTTGGACTAGCTCTCCAGCACTTGTCGGCAGCATTTTATATCATCACGGAGGTCAGTAGGCCCTTGGAAGTAGATAAGCCAGGATTCACAAAAGGTTGGCTTGTGCATAAAAGCAAACATTTCTATATTGTGAACCAACACAATGTTGGCAAACTTGAAAGACAAACAGCTTCTTGGCCATTGCGTGAGATTCTGCAGGGGTTCAAAGTGTTCGGCCCTGCGTGCATCTGATCGTGAGTCCAAGTCCCTGGTGCCCCACATGTGCTCCGCTGCATGCGGGCAGCTCTGCTGTTTGAGTTCAGCAGCCCTGACATCTGCCACTCCTGGTGCCAGAACTGACTTGTGCTTATATCACAGCTGGTGTGTATTAACACCCCAAAGGGGAATGAACCCCGATAAGAAGATGCCACTTTCATGGATCAAATGGGAAAAGAAGCAAAGTGCTATGTTGGAGAGACCCAGGCCCAAAGCCCCCTCGCTGCTGAAGGTATCACCTGCCTCAGGCCCTTCCTGGGCCACTTGGGAAAGCAAGCAGATGACAAACGGTTTAGTGGGGACACAATTCTGCTGCTGGGATTTCTCGTGCATCTGTGCCTGGCTTTGTGAGGAAGAACTTGGGTACTGAGTTATTTAACCCAGGTTTTTGTAAAAGTGGCAGATAGGAAACTGAGGAAGGCCTGTGAGTGAAAGATCTGTTTCACAGATGGAACCGCAGCTATTGGTGGAATATTACACAGCTGTTAAAAGATGTGCAGGAGGTCTTCAGTCTTGTGATGTGATTTTCCAGGACGTTATAGAATTGAAGGCAAATTATAAACTTGGATTACCACCAGAAAAGGAGTCACTACGTGGAAACTTCACTACACACCCTTTAATCTTAAGAAACGTTAACGCCCATGAGTGCATGACTCCATCGGTGTGGGGGTGGGCAAATACATGAAGCTGAGATCAACAGGCCTTTGGTGCTGGATCATTTCTCTGTAAACAGTTGCCTGTTTTATTAAGTATTTCATCATTCTGCTTTGGTGACTAAAGTGCTTTTAGGGTTTTGCTATCTTCATTCTCATGGAGCTGTGTTTTACGTGTCAAACCCCCAGGCCAGGAGATCGCCAGCCAGTTCAGGGGGTGAGGGTGGGGGCTCCAAGCTGGGCCCAGATTCACTTTCCTGCTCAGAGAACACCGTTCCTCAGCTTACATCTGGCCAAGGCAATTCTTGCCCTGTCTCAACTCTTCCTGTTCATTTCCATCATGGAATAGCTCACCAGGCTCTGCTCTCGGCGATCTGAGTGAGTCTCCTGTAATTTGCTTCTTAAAAGCGTTGATACTCTGTGATCTCTGTCACACTAATGAAAAGTGGAATAATGTTGATCCCAAACTGATGGCAAAGATGCTGCTTGTTCTGAAGTAAGCATGTATGGAAGAATCCCATGACAGTCCCGTATGGAAGAAAAGCACGTGGAACAGGAAACACAGAACTAGTCCACAGTTCAGTGAATGTTTACAAAGTGAAGTTGTGTCTAAAAGCATCAGCAACCACGAGGGGCTTCTTGTCCCCCCCAAGTCCCTCGCCCCCACCTTCTTTACTCTCTCTCCCGAAGGTCCTCTCTGCTGAGATTTCTGGCACACTAGGTCTCCATAGACGCATCGGCACTGTCAGAACTCAACTCACTCAGAGGCCCGTGTCCGTGTTCACCTGGCATTCCGCGTGTGGGGCTCATTGTGAAATGTGAACACTGGTGCTTCACTACACAGGGGTGTGTGTCCCAACTGTCCCACCATCCCTTGGTTGGCTGGTGGGCAGTGGGTCATTTTTTTTATGGTTATGATAGAATCTGCATTGGATGAGGCAAATGTTGGTGCACTTTTAATCTGCTTCCCACATGAGATGTGTGCGTGCATGAGTATGTGTGTGAATGTACGTAAATGTGAGTGTGTATGTGTGTATGAGTGTGTGGTTGTGTATGTGAGTACATGTGAGTTGTGTATGTGTGCGTGCGTGTGCAAGGGAGTGTGTGCTTGTATGTATCTGACTCACACATGTCTGGAGTGGAATGACGGGCCGTTCATACAAGACCTTCCCAATGTGTAGATCAGCGCAGATGTGGCTCAGGCTGAGGTGGGGTCTTCCTCCCTGTCAGGACTCACTTAGCGGAGACCCACGCCCGGGCTCAATGATCAAACAGGGCCGGTGAGTCCCTCATTGGCTGAAAGACCCAAACGCTACCACCAGCTTGCTGTCCCCTGCAGAACCCGGGGCATCACTGCAAGGAAGCGGCAGCTGTAGGCTCAGAGCCGAATCTCAGTCAGCTCCTCCCTGGGAGAAGCATGAGGCTCAGATGGCCTTGGCAGGTGGCTGCCTCACTGAGGTGCGTTTTCTGGGACACGGGAGGGAGCGAGGCAGAGACGGACAGAGCAGCAGAACCTCCAGGACCAGAGTGCCAGACAGCCAAGCCGGCCAGCTCGCTGCTGGCAGGTTTCTGCTCCTGCCCTACTTTGCCGGAAGCCACAGAAAGTCCAGCCCCTTCCGGGCTCTCTCCCCCCCTCCAGCCCCCTGCAGTTACTGCCTCCCTGCTTCCTCCCTCTCCGCCCCAGAGGCACCCTCCAAAGCCTTGGAGCCCCAGGCAGCCCGCAGCACTGAAGAGCCGCAGGGCACCCAGGTGCAGAGGCCGGAGTTCTCTCCACTCACCAGCCGTCAGCAGAGTCAACCTGATGCTTATCAGGATGAGTCAACTGCAGAGCTCTCGGGTCAAACGCAGGGCTTTGAGGCTGCCAGAAAGAGGGAGAAAGTGAGGGGGAGAAGAGGCCTGTCCGGTGGGGCGGAGACCACTCCCCTAAATCTCCCCGCAGCACAGAGCCTGTCTCAGCCCCGGAGACTCTCGGAGCTGCTTTCTGGGCTCTCCCAACTTTTCTTGGCATCTCCCTCCTCCCTCAGCTCTCCTGCAGCCTGGAGGCCCAGTGAATCCCTCCTCCGGGAAAGAATGTGGGGGAAGAGGCCTCTCTGGGTGGCACCGGCGGCCAGGCAGGACGCTCCACACTCGAGGGACCGCTGCAAGGCCCCTTGTCCGCCCGGCTGATTTCCAACAGTGCTTTAGCGCAGATGGCGTGTGCCTCTGGGCCGGGCACAGGCAGGGCAGCTCAGGAAGGGCCGTTTGTCGTGACTAAGGCCGCTCTGCAGTCTCCCCAGGACTTGTTCTCTTCAGCACAGCACTGAGCTCTTCACAGCTGTGAGTCGCGCCTGTTCCAGTTCGGAAGATCTCGCACTTTCTTCCTCCAGGGTCCCGAACACTCAGGTTGAAAGCTCCTTGCAGACACCAGTGGGATCTAGCTAATGTTACCCCGAGTTACCGTCAAGCAAACAGAGTGCGGAGCCAAGAGCTTTGTGGCGCATGGCCTGCGAGGGGCACAGGCGGGCCGGACTCTGTGTTCTGGGCCACCCCCTGGAGCTAGCTGCCCGCCTGTGTGACCCGCCCTGAGAGGAGCTGCTTTGTTAGCCGTGACTAGGCAACAGGCTCTGTGAATTCACTCGTTGAAGGGCCATTCATTCACCCCTGCCCAGCCCTGTAGGGACTGTGTCCACCGCCAACATCTCCGCTCTCTCAGCCACCCAAGCTAGCACATGATGGGGAGCCCTCCCGCCCAGCTATGGCCTGTGCCATGAGCACCTGCCCTCCCCAGGGGGTCTGAGAAGAGCCCCGCAACCCCCACTGATCCCATAAAGCACCGTTGGCATCTCAGACCCCTCTTTGCTCCACTCACCTCGTGTCCTTCCAAGCCTCTTTAGCTCAGGCTTCCGCCCCTGAACCACCTCCCTGAAGAGCCCTGCTGAACCCTATGAACCCTCCTCCTGACGCCACGCCCACTCCCCCTGCAGCCCTTGCTGACACCATCTTTCTCCCAGCGTCCTGTCCTGGGCCTGGCCAGTGGGATGCCCACTGCTGGCCCTCCCCCTGTGAGACCAGAGCCTCCTTATTCCAAGGTGGGCAAACACTTATTTTTGGCTCACATCCGGCAATGCTCAGGAGTTCCTACTGACTCTGCACTCAGGAATTACTCCTAGTGGTGCTCAAGGGACCTTATGGGATGCTGGGGTTGAACCTGGGTTGGCCTCGTGCAAGGCAAAAGCCCTCCCCCATGTACTATGGCTCTGGTCAAACATTTCTTAGTAAGGATGTTCGTGACCCGATCAGTTGGCCCGGCTGTTGCTGGTGTCTCTGTGCTGCCTGTTACCACCTTTTAAAAGTATAAAATTTTAAAAAATAAGTAAATTCCAGGTGAGCTGGAGGCTAGATACAGTCCCCACCATATTTGCCTCTCGCTTGGGAAATATTTCTGGGGTGTAATCACTCTGGTTTCTAGCAGAACTCATCATGGGTTCTTCTAGAAATTACTTATATGTATGGAATCTGAAATTACTTATATGTATGCTGTTGGCTGATGTTTGCACAGTTTGGAAGCTATGTGTGAAGGAAAAGATTCGTTCCCATTTTTCTCATCCTGTAAAAGGTGTCAAGGTGCAGAGCATGGACTCTCCTTCCTACTCCATTGCTGCACTTGCCACGGAAACTACTCTACGGTCCTAGAACTGTTTGATGACCAACGTGGAAGCAGCCACAACACGGGCCAACCCAGCCTTCCGTCTGCAAAGCATGAATTGCAAAATCTGGGCCGGCTTCTTTTTGCGTCATTCCAAGGCCAAATTCCATCCCATTGACAAAGATTCTACCGGAGTCATTGAGGTCTCGTGGCTTTTTAAGGAAGTGGAATCATAAAGCTGGGCCCGCAACAGGATAGGACTGTTGTTTAAAGGTGTTGTCAACTGCTTCATCAGCCGCCAGTGATCGACAAGGCCTGGAGCTCTGCCAGCAGGCCCTGCCCCGTCTCTGCACGCCTGCCCGGGGTGTCGGGAGTAAAACAGGCGGTCAGCAGAGTCGCTCACGCACTTCCTGCAGCATATCTGTCCATGCTTTATGGCCTGTGCCTGTGGACTATCTCAGTGAGTCACAGTTTAAACAGCTGGTTTCCGTAGCAGCAGCAATTCAGTTTCATGGCTTTTCAGTAACGGGCGCAGGAAGCCTCCTGTGCAGCTCCCGCCTGCTTTCCACAGGAGGTCCATTCCCAGAGTGTGCTGTCCAGCCATGAGTGTCCATCTGGTGGCCCATTCCCAGAGTGTGCTGTCTGGGAAAGCTGCAGATGAGCTCCGTCTCTGAGCCGTGGGCAGGACAGAACTTGTGTGGCATGTTGAGGGGCACGTCACAATTGTATGAGCTGAGGGGGAGTTGCTGGGGAGAGGCTTGTGCAGGGGTGCTGACCTGGCCTCCAGACGTCCACAGGATGGCCAGTTCCAGAGAGTTTTCTTACCCATTAAGCAGAAAAAGGCAAGGAAGACGGAGAAAATATTCTTCAAAACAGAGTAACTAGACTCCGAATCCACATGCGCGGTCTCCGTCACGCCGCTTGCCTCACGCATTCACTGTCTCAGTCACGCCACTTTACTCATGCGTGCACGGTCTCAGAGTCACGCTGCTGCCACGAGGTGGGCTCAGAGGGTCTCGAGCTGAGAGCAGTTGGGAGAGGCCCAGACATGGGTGATTTCTCTCTACTGGGACATAAAGATGCACAGTTAGGAGGTAGCAGATGCTGAAGGCCACAGAGTCTGGTCTATAGAACTGAACTGAGGCAGGGCTGAGCAGGGACGGTGAGGTGGGGCCCCATCAGGTGGAGACAGGTCAGGGTGGATGCTGGAGTATTGTAGGCAGGAAACCCTGCCTTTACCAGGACTCTAAGCCATGGTGTTCCAAATAAACTTCACTTGTATCACTGTCTTCCCGTTGTTCATTGATTCACTCAAGCGGGCACCAGTAACATCTCCATACGTCCTGTCACGTGCTAGTGAGCCCAAGGGCATCTGCTCGCTCCAGGAACATGAAGAGCCTCAAGCCATCCCTTCAGGTCATGGTAATGAGGTCTATAATTGTCACTGGTTTTTGGCATATCAAATACGACACGGGTAGCTTGCCAGGCTCTGCCATGTGGGTGGGATACTCTTGTAGTCTCTCTCATTTCGTATATGTATTGATGAACCACGCGGCCACTAAAGATCAGCTTTTCTGCTGGGTGGAGCTCTGACAAGCTGTGCAGTCAGGATGTTGAAAATGGCGGCCCTCATAGTGTGCAGGTTCCTCTGGCTTCTTGCGAGGCTCTGCTGGGATGGCGGGGGCAGGGCTAGAACCTGCCTTCCCTCCTGGGTGCCTCATGATCAGATGTGCACAGGGGGAGCTGGTAGCAGCTCTTCCCGTGCCTCTGAATCTCTGGAACAGGCATACCTGGGCTTGAAATAGACCAAAGAGCCGGAGAGATAGCACAGCCGGTCGAGCGTTTGCCTTGCATGCAGCTGACCCGGGTTCAATCCTCGGCATCTCATATGGTTCCCTGAGCACTGCCAGGAGTAATTCCTGAGTGAAGAGCCAGGAGTAATAACCCCTGAGTTTCGCTGGGTGTGGCGCCCCAAAAAGAAGAAAGCAAATAAACTTTAAAAAAAAAAAAAGAACTACTGTTACTAATTGAAAAGGAAAAGCTACTGCGCTACGGGTCAGGGAGATGGCGCAGGAGGCAGACTCTTCCCTGCATGCGGCTGATCCCAGTTGGGTCCCCAGTATTTAAACGGCTCCTTGAGCCCACCCAGGAGTTACTCCTGAGCTCAGAGTCATGAGAAGCCCAGAGCACTGCCAGGAGAGCCCCCCACCAAAATTAAAGTGCTGGGAATGTGTAGGGACTGTTTGCCAATCCATACTTTCTGATCAACAAATGTAAAACTGTATGGATTAATTTTTTTAAAGCACATATGGTCTTAGACAAGAGATAATTTTATTACAAATAATATTTTCTGGGGCTAGGGAGATGGCTCAGAGCGCTGGAGTGTGGGTGGCCATATTGGACTCAGGGCCCCTCTCCACATGGATCCCAGTTTCCCTAGGACCAACTCTGGAGTAAGAAGCCTGGAGAACCTTGGGCATGGCAGGGTGTGGCCCAAAAGCTAAGAAAGAAAAAAAGAGAGAAAAAGGAAGAGAGAGAGAAAGAGAGAGAGAAAGAAAGAAGGAAATAAAGAAAGAAGGCAGGCAGAAAGAAAGAAAGAAAGAAAGAAAGAAAGAAAGAAAGAAAGAAAGAAAGAAAGAAAGAAAGAAAGAAAGAAAGAAAGAAAGAAAGAAAGAAAGAAAGAAAGAAAGAAAGAAAGAAAGAAAGAAAGAAAGAAAGAAAGAAAGAAAGAAGAGAAAGAAAGGTCTTTTCTAGTTTAGAGAAAAGCTTATATGTCCATGGCAAACTTTAAAATACACACACAAACACACACACACACATATCCCTAGTTTTATTTAAAAAGAGTGAATTTTTACTCTAGAAGATGTTATAATTTATATGAATTTTTATCTCTCCTTTTCCTTAGGAAAAGCCTTGTCCTAGACCTAGAATGGCTTTTGAAGATGAAACAATACCCTGAAATAGTGCGGACTTGGTTTGTATGTTCTAAACTCTGGACAACCCCGGTGAATCATTCTTTCCTACCTGACTGTTTATTTTTTGTAATGTTTGTTTCAAATGTTGGAAAGTAGGTGAGAAGCAAAAGCAGAAGAATCCACATTCCGTCCACTGTGTGATTCCCCACCTGGAGGTGAGTCCGACAGCAGGTCTAACCACAGCATTGCGAGCAGGGCAGTCCCAGATTAAGCTGGATTCCTGCCCGGGAGTAAGGAGCAAGGGCTGATCACACAGGATGGGGGGGAAAATGGATGGTGCTGATAACAGGAACCTTGGCAGCCGAGAAAGGGCTAAGCAGAACAGAACCCAGCACCAGGAACAGGGTCCAGGGAATTTCCGGCTCTGAGCCTAAGTGTCCACTGTACTGCAGGGGCCCTCCAGGATTGCAGGAGAGAACTCAGAGCTCCCCTTACCAGATTCCGGGGCTCCTTAACCTGCCCCACGTGGGGCTTGCGCCTCCGTGCCTCCCTTTGGAGCTGATCAGAACGACAGCAGCCAGCAACTCTGACTCCACACCATGGCACTAAAGCGTCTGGAACAAGATCTTCACATTTTTCTCATTTCCTCCTCAAAACAGCTCTAATGAGGCAAGGATTAGTAATCCTCGCTTTACACATGAAGCTTGGGGGGAAGCGAGGCAATGTAACGCTTTGGGTTTTGAGCCTACGCTAACGGAGCCCTATTTGACTGAGGCCCAGAGACGTTGGGCGGGGAGCGCTCAGCCGGACAATCTGTGCACCCTTATGGCAGCGGACAGCAGGTCCAGCACCGGGACTCTAATAGCGCATGTTAGGAGCCAAGCACGCGAATGACACTCGGATTCAGCTCGCGCTCCAAGCCCGCGTGCTCCTCGCTTGTCTGTTTCTGGGCTTGCTGTCTCCACTCCGAAGAAGCCCATATTCTCACTTGGACATGCTTCTCACTCTTTCTGCCCTCATATCTTTCTAAATAAGTTTCAATAAAAACTGCCTTGTTTCAAACACAGACACACACACACACACGAAGAATAAAAACCACAGACATAATTTAAGCTCTTATGTTGGGTGACAAAACGAATCAGATGATCTGGAGTCAAGACTTCATAAAGCTCTTGGCACATCATAATATTGACCTATAAATTAACTTAAAACTATCTACCTCACGAGCCACTGAAATACCCAACACCCGGTATCTTCCCAGAAAAAAAAAGTACGTAGCATAAACTACTCCAAAACTGAAACGAACCACCCCTGGGCTATTCTGCTTCCAGAAAATTGTGATTTCTCATTTGTAAGTTGGTGGCAACAGATGGATCAGAAGGAAAAAAAAGAGATTCTATAGGGAATATTCTGATAGGTGCTGGTTTGACAGAGCCCGAGTCTCTTTTTCTAAACTGTACTGTTGAACTGAAATCTTTTGTTTATGAGCTACATGTTTAAAGGTATAGAGAATGATGTTAGTAGTTGCTAGTCCCTGGACATCCTCCACAGGAAAGAAAACCAGACGGAGTTATTGCTATTCTCCAAAGAACATATGTTCTTCGGAGCCTTGCTGTAAAACCTAATCAGCCCCACGAAAACGATTTCCTTTTCTGCAGAGCGCCCGTGAGTCAACAGCACAGACAGTGTGCGTGGTTAGGATTCTCCAGGTTCCCGGCTTATCCCAAGAAGCCAGAGCTGATTTTGTAAGCAAGCACGAAAGACATCTTCGAAGACAGTTGAATCTGGGTTGGCAAGGCAAAAAGTCAAACAGCAGATCAAAACAAGGGAAGAAAGCTGTGACTAAAATAAAAGTGAGGATATGTTCGCGCAACTGAAACAGTCAAGACTGGGGAAGAATTCAAGCGCCTTCTTCAAGGTTCTGGTAGTTTCTCACCAGTTGTAAGATAGACCAAATAGTTTCAAACAAACAATCTGTAGAGGTTGAAGAAAAGTCTTGGTTTAAAAACATTATTAGGAAGGCAGACGGTGACCAAATGATCAGGCAGTGAAGATTCTGGCACACAGGCTGCCCCTGCTCTCACCAAGCTCACTTCGCCTCCTGGTCTCACCTCCTCTGCTCCCCTCCTGCGGTTATCCCCAACCTTCTTGCCCAAGAAATCCCGAACAGAGGCGTATGCCAAGGACACAGAAGAGACCTTGTCCAGAAAATCCCAGACCCCTCGTAGCACTTCCACAAACAACTGGGTTCTGATTTGAAGAAGCACTTTTCATGAAGACATTATATTCCAGTGTTCTGAACCCTGGGGCTCTGCTTTGGGTTTCTCTTCTTCTTCCAAACGAGCAAACTCGCTTTTCTCCAGATGAGTTCATTCCCCTCCCCTCACCTCCACCTCCCGAAAAAGCAACTGATGAGAGAAAGAGGATCTGGCTGATAAGTAGCTGCTGGGGAGGGACCGAGAAGCAGAAGCTCATACAAATCAGTGGGAACAATGACTCCAGCTGGGACCAGGCCGGGAATGGCAGTTGCCCAGGGCAGCAAACCCTCCAAGCATGTTCCCACTTCTCTGTGCCACCGAGGGGGGGGGGGGTTGGCAGGAGACCATTGGGGGCTTCTCAGCGAGTGTGCAGGGGTCAGGGTGCACTGAGGCTGTCGCGGGCAGACTCCCTCGGAGCCCCTGGCCTTGGCTCTTGGCCCAGCTGGCTCTCAGCCCTTTCCTGTGGCTGCCAGGGGCTGAGGGTCACACACGGCAATCACGGGAAAGCAAGACTGATCTTTGCTCCAGCTTCTAGGAACCTTTGGCGTTTCTTCTGCTCCCCACTGCGGGGCCGAGCTGTGGGAGCTGCTGTCTGGCTCTTCCCGACCACTCACCTGTCCTTTGCTGTCTCTGGGCTCACTCTGCTGCATTTGTTTATCTGTGGCCGGCGACACATGAAGGACAAAGAATGTCCATGTGATTGATCACAAGATCCCTTAATCTTTTCGGTCAAGCAAAGACTCATTGACACGGATAACTCTGCAGCCCCCAGCTGACCGTGAGTCAGGGATTCAAGCATTGGAGGGGCAGGGCTAGCCGGAGCCGGGTGCAGGCAGATTGTCGGAGAGCTCGGAGCCAAGTGGACCTGAAGGGCGCTGGTGCATGAGTGCAAGGCCCTGCAGAAGGACTGGCCATTTCTTTCCGGAAACTTCCTAGTGCTTCTTCAGGCAGCTGTCCTTGAGTGAAAACGTAAGAGTGCTGACTGGTGGCATTGAAGCATGGCGGATTGCTCAGACATAGCACAGGGCTTAAGGCGCTTGCCTGGCACTATAGGATGCCCTGTGTCCCTCCAGGAGTGAGCCCTGGGCACCATAGGGTGTATCCCCAAAACAAATTGCACCAGCCCCACTCAAAGAGAACTTGATTCCTCTAGATGGACCGTTACGATCTCTCGGCATGCTTTGTTATGTTGGGAACCTCCTGTTCAGGGGATGCTGGTCTCACGGCAGCCCACTATGGCTTCCTCAGACCTGCTTGTTGGGACTCAGTCTAGCCTGGAGCCGAGCATAGGGCTACAGACAGTGTCCGAGAAGGCCTGGGGTCAGGAGCAGAGCAGAGACAGGAGCCGTAGTGCGTTGTGTGAGCGCAAGGCTGGCTGTGGCCTCACTGTCCTCAGGGCTCAAAGCTTCCGAGTCATGAGCTGGCGCTGGTGGGCTGGGCAGGGCAGGGCAGCTAGAATGGAACAGCCAGGAGGAAATGGATGCCCGGAGATCAAACCCCAAATGTATGATCTCAGAGCAATTAACTGCCAACACCTGAGCCAGACACGGCTCCAAGTCCGAGCGCGCTGTGAGGGCAGCGGGAGGCTAATGTATTCCGGCGCCATCTCCCAGCTCCGCTAATGTGCCGAAGAACAGAGGGAAGCCGCGCTACGTGCCTGCATCGGGCGGGCACCAGGCAGTATGTGCTGGGCCTGGCCCCTTAACGGCTTTGGTTTTTGACCTTGGAAAAGCCCAGATAGTGCCATGGTAGCAAGAGCCAGCTGGCTGGCAACTGGAGGGGGTTCTGGGGGTGTGTCGGGACAGGCTGGTCTGACACTACCTTTTTGGGGGTGGGGCAGTGCTGAGCGTCCCCAGGTGCTTCCACACCGAGCAGATGCTCAACCTTTCTGTAAAGGCCACCGCCTTATTTAAAAACAAAATATCCCGGATTTCTATTACGAGCCTCCCGGCCGGGCAAAGTGAAAGACAGCCTCTCGCTCACTCCCCTTCCTGTGCTGACATTTGAAAATACCATTTTCCTATTCTGTTTCCTATCTTTAGAGAGGACGGCGAGGGGCGGCAGACGGAGCTCACTTGGCACCGCAGCGCCCGGCCCGCCCCAGACCCGCGGGGCTCAGTTCTGGGACTTGAGGCCGGTTCCCCCAGCCTCTTACGTCCCGTTTCTGCTTGGGAAATCTAGGGGCTTTCCTGGCCCAGCTCGAGAGCTCCCTGTGACGCCCAGAGTCTATGATTCATTTCAAACTTAGGTTTCTCTGACTTGATGTTGGCCAGTGTTCTGGTGAGGCCCATTCATGTCTGTAAAGCTCACTGGTGTCGCGTGCATGGGGTGGCTGTTACGGCTCTTCCAGTTGGCCTGAGCCTGGCCCATCCTCTGCCGATCTGGCTGCATTTCTCAGTATGAGAAGCCCCTGCTGGTCAGTTCTGGACTAAGGAAACCAGGGCATGTCCCAGGAGCATGTCCACACGGTCAACCTGTGGGCCAGACCCAGAGTCAGGCTGTCCTGACAAGTGCAGACCATTGAACACCCCAGAACTCAAATCCAAACCCTAAACTCTGTCAAAGACACAGGAGAGGGTGTCTTGGCGGGACTTGACGGTCCTATTCACTTACACGCTACCTGTGCAGCTCTGAAACATGGGCCGCACTTGCCTTCCTGACACTCTGTCCCGTGACTGTTCCCAGAGCACCTGGATGTCGGGCAGCGCCATTGTGCAAAGTGAACCATCCCCAAGAGTGAGCTGCCAGTTTCAGGTAGTGGCGAAGACAAACAAAACAGGAAACGAGGCACCGTCTCCCCTCTTCCTCCATGGCCTGTCCTGGGGGTGGCAGCCGCTGGTGCTCCCCAATTTTCCCACTATTTCTATCCTACCCCTCTTAATTTTAGCCCAAAGTCTTACTTTGTCTGAAGATAACCCAATATTTCCTGAATAATGAGTCTCTGAATATGCATATTCTCTAAATATGAATATAAGCCTATTTGCAAATCTAGCACTTACATTTAGAGTGTTGCTGGCAGGACTCTGAATATCAGTTTTTCTTCCTTTTTTTTTCAAGTGGAAAAGAAAATGTACTACAGCAGAAGGGTTTGTTTTCTGCAAAGCAGAACCAACTTTTTTCATTTCAGTGATTTTGATAGTTCAACAGAGCTCCTTCTACACTCATAAATATTACATAAATAGCCTCACAGCTAGGGGCCTCTGCCCGACGTGCTGGCATTTAGAGCTGACGTGCGCAGAGGCTGCAGGAAGGATCGAACATGCTGGTTTCTCTCAGCTCCGGGCCACCCAGTCAGGCACACCCCAGTTTAGCTCCCCCTCCCCCCACTGCCCCATCCAGCCCTGCAGCAAGCCGGGGCCCTCAGAAGGTTCTCAGAGTAACGGCCGGAAACAGGCCATTGGCATGGTGCTGGGGAAGCGAGGGGCAGAGGTCAGCCTGCTCACCAAGGGCACCGAGGGGACAGTGGCCTGGAGCCTTGACGCCCCCCCCCTCCCCAGGCACCAGCACCTAAAGCACAGAGTGAGCACGTGCTGGGCCGCGTGAATGTGCCAGCCCAGGCTGCCCAGGCTGAGACTCTTGGTGGGAGGAAGTTCCCTGCAAAGGGGCATCGGAGCTGAGGTCTGGAAGGAGGGGCAGCCCCTGGGTCCCTCGCCCAGCTGTGTTCTGGCCTGGCCATCTCCTCCCTGCTCCAGCCAGTTGAGGGTTGGTGGGTCCAGAACCAGCCGCTCTTTGCAGCATCATTGTCCTGAATGGGGCCATCTGTCCTCACTGCAGAGGGGAGAGGAAGGACCCAAACTTAGGGCCTGCCCTGGGCTGGCAGACAGACAACCAAGGAGCCAGCCAGGAATAATCACCTTGTTTGTGTACTTTGGGGGTCATACCAGTGCTGCCCGGGGCTTACTCCTAGCTCTGTTCTCGAGGACGGCTCCTGGCGGGGCTCGGGAGCACATGGTGCCGGGATAGAAGCCAGGTCGACTGCATGCAAGGTGAGCCCCTCCCCCACTGTCCTGTCTCTGTGGCCCCCAGAATAAATACTTCCTATAGATCCACTCCTGTTTATAAAGGCATGCTACGCTTGTCTCCGGTCGACTCAATTACCTATAAAATAGTCAAAAGGAGTGGGTTAGTAAATAGCAAAATAATCACACTTGGCAGATATGCAAGCTTAGAGAAATGGGTTGCTAATTACTCAAGAGCCCGAGTCCGCACAAGTGTTCACAGAAGCAGTGGGAGCGAGGTGGAGCCATAAGGCGAGCAACGTTCAGTCGTGCTGACGCGTGCATGCGCGGCGTGAGCAGTAGGGATGATGGCGGGTATTAAAACACTGCCATCAAGGGCGTTATTTGGCCAGGCATGGCTGAAGGGCTAGAGCACAGGCTGCCTCATGCGAGGTGCTAAAAGCACACATTCCTGAGCACCATAACGGCATGATGGCATGGTTGTGGCGCCACACATCAGCCAATGTGTTCTTCCATCATCTCAGAAGGTGTGTGGGAGACAGGGGCGGAAGGGGGGAGATGAGGCCACACCCCTGCAAGCTCAGGGCTTATTCCTGCTCTATTCTCAGGGATCACTGGTAGTACTTGGGGATCTTATGAGGTGCTGAGGATCGAACCTGGATCAGCCAGTTGGACCTATTTGAATAAAATCACGATGTCATCATTACGGAGTGACTCCAGGACACAGGGGAGGAAGGTTTTCCAAAACATGAAGCTCCAAAACCTGGAGATCCCAAGCACACTCAGCTAACTGCCACGGAGCCCTCACATGCTCCGCTCTCTGCCAGGGCTGCAGCGTGGATTAGCAGGGACGCTCTGAGAGGACGGCCTGGCTGGAGCTGAGGGGAGAAGCTTAGCAGACGCTTTGTTTTCTCCAGGGCTCCTTCGACGGAACCAGGCACATGCTGGGACTCCGGGCACGTGGTGCAGGGACCATCCTCGCCATGTTTTAGAGTCTGACTAGGCTGTCATGGGTAGTGGGCATGGCCAGATGGCAGCTGCGGCAGCTGGGGGTGGTTAAAGAACCCAGTGCCCTAGTCTGTCCCCTCGGTATCGGGGTCCCCGTCTGCTGAAAAGTGAGGTGGTGGGAAATGCGCATTGGTGCAGGGAAGGGTGTCAGAACATTGTCTAACTGAAACCCAATTCTGAACAACCTTGTGACTGACTCCAATAAAAACATTGAAAAAAGAAAAAGAAGGCGGCCATTCGCACTCACGCATGCACGAGAGCTCCCATCCCCCGAAGAGCAGATGCCCCTTAAGTGGGACAGAAAAAGGGTCTGTCTTAATATGGAATTTGCACAGCGAAGAGGAAATGCTGGTCCTTCCCCCCCACCCCCGGGCCTGGGCTCCAGGCTCTGTCCCTCACACGTTGGGGAGCTGCTGACCTCAGTGGTTGGTACCGATTGTGTGGGTGTCCTGGGAACACAGAGTACCACAACAGCTTACACAGACAGGATGGCGTGGTCTCTGGTGGGGGTCAGGAAGGTCCTCACGGTGCTTCCAGCAGAGACATTGTTCCCTTCTGCAAACCGTCCTGGCCGTGTGCTCTCAGTGTCCCCAGCCTCGCAAGGCCTCCGGTCATCTCTGCACCTCAGGATGGCGGCGATGCCCCCTCAGTCTCTGCGGCTTATCTTTGCCTCATATGTCCTTGTAACAGGGAGATGAGGCACCTTGGGTTACGGAGAGTGGCCACGCCGACACAGCCCATCACGGACACCAGGCCTCGCTCCATAGCAGTTTACTCCTGAGATTTGGGGAGACGCAATTCACTGTGCTTGTGCAGTACCCTGGGCACACGGCTTAACCCCAGGGTCTTTGAGGGAACTGCCCAGGATCGGTCTTGAGTCACAGTGAATTAAAGGAAGCAAAAGAATAAAATATAATAATAAAAATAATGTAATGTTTGACCCTCAAAATGGCTCACTTGACTCAAAAATACCTTCCATGATATGCCAATCAAGAGGGTCAAATCTTCTGAGGCCACTGGAAGCTTCAGGCCAGTGAGTGCCTGCACAGAACACAAAGTCCCAGATGAATGTCGCTCCCTGTCTTACTTATGTTTGCCTCTGTCTTACTACAGTGGACACAGCCCAGCCATAGGGCTGCACACAGGCTCCAGTGCCCAGAGCGCTGGCCTCCCTACTGCGCATGCTTCACGATGCAGTCAGGCAGAGAATAATGTTCCGATGTTGATTCTCTCTCTGGCCATTTGACCACATGGGGTGAATAGTCCCCCAGAAGGTGCTGCAGAGGCTACAGGGCTCCCAGGGGGGAATCACCCAATGTGTGCTCTCCCCAACATGTGCAGCCGATCCAGGCTGGAAGAACAGAATGTTCCGACGCCACCAAAGGGGGTGGGGTGGGGTGGGGTTGTTACGGAGAAGAAAGAGATTATCACAGAAGAAAGCGGAAGAAGAGAAAGCTCACTGTCTGGGAATAAACTAGGCATAAAATAAATACAAATGTAAGTTTAAAAAGAAAAGCTCCTGCCTCCCTGAGCAGAGCACCTGCGTGCCCTCAGCTCCCCTGAGTGAACGGAAATTCCCAAGTGTTTGGATTTTCGGGAGCACCTACATCCTGTTGTTATTAATGTGACTAAGACCGGACAGTGGTGGCACGGAACAGAGCCACGTGGAACCAGCCACGCTGCGACGACTCCCAAGACTCTCTCGAGCCCCTGCTTACAGAGAGATGAATGACTGACTGAAGGTCACCGGGCTCGTCAGTGGCTGACCAGCGCTCTGACCCTGATGTCTCATGCTGTGGCCTTTTCCGGGTCACGGAGAGAATCCGGCATAGCCCCCACTCTAGGTTACAGGCCGCCCTCCGGCTTCTCCACTTCTATTGGCACTTCAGAGGTGTCTGAATCAACTTGAGTGAAGAGTAGGAGGAAGAGGCCAGGGCAGTTTCAGGGCCCTGGAGCACGTGCTTTGATCACCGGAGCCCCAGATACGAACCCTGGCCTGGCGGAGTCCCTGGAACATCACAGGGAGTGACACACACCCCTCCCGGACTGCCGGGTCTGGTTCAAAGTCCCCAAATGAACAGCAAAACCCCAGAACACAAGGCTTATAAGGAGGAGAAGTCAGTGGCGGCAGGAGGGACAGCGGACAGTGAAGGGGAGCAAGACTCGGCCTTGGCTGTGGCTGACCCCGGGCCCATTCCCGCAGCTCATTAACTCTCCTGAGTGCCTCCAGGAGCAAGCCCTGGGCACACGGCTAGGAGGAAGCCCTGAATTCTACTGGGTGCGGCCCAAAAGTAAAGAAGTGGACGAACTCCTAGCCCCTTTCCCTATATCTGACATCCTCGCAGGGGGTAGTGTGGAACTGCTGGAGAGTGAGAAGGAAGGAACAGATGTACCTTTATCAATCAAGGGTTCTTGGGAGGAGGACGGGGAGGAGGGAGGCGCCTGACCTCATGGGTGCCTCACGAGCCGTGTGCAATGAGGAGAATCACCCACAAAACATCCGAACAAAGTTTCAGGATCAGTCTCCCACATAAATCTGGGACTGAAAAAATAGGGGAAGTAACCATGTGAACCTGGACGAAGGCACCTTAGAAGACTTCATTTCCTTAAAGCCGCTATGGGGGTGGTTCGTGGAGCAATATCACAGCGGGTAGGGTGTTTGCCTTGCATGTGGCCTACCTGGGTTCAATCCCCAGCATCCCATGTGGTCCACTGGGCACCGCCAGGCGCAATTCCTGAGCAAAGAGCCAGGAGTAACCCCTGAGCGTCGCTGAGTGTGACCACGCCCCAAAAAAAAAAGCATAGACAGACAGACAGACGGACGGATGGATGGACTGGCGGACAGACAGACAGGCAGACAGACAGACAGACAGATAGATAGAGAGAGAGAGAGATGACAGACAGACCTACACAGACAGATAGATGATAGACAGACAGATAGACAGATGATAGACAGATAGATAGATGATAGACAGACAGACAGACAGACAGACAGACGGACAGACAGAGAGACAGACAGATAGATGAAGCCAGCCGCTGTTTGGAGGCTGGAGAGAAAGACGCTGAAAGGCCTGGAGCAAGGTTGCCTGCAGGAGCCTGCGGTCAACCCCTATCACTGTATCTGGTCTCTAAGCACCACCACATCTGACCCCTGAACACAAACCTGGAGGATCCCTACTCACAACAGGCACAGCCCTCCAAAATGTCATTATTATTAGACGGGGAACTGCTCTAGATGAAAGAGGTTTGAGAGGCACCAAACTGCACTATTAGCTGAAAAAAAAAAAACAAAGAGAGTTAACACAACATTTGGGCTGTTAAAAATAGATTTTTTTTTGGCTTTTTGGGTCACACCGGCGATGCTCAGGGGTTACTCCTGGCTCTGCACTCAGGAATTACTCCTGGCGGTGCTCAGGGGACCATATAGGATGCCAGGAATCGAACCCGGGCCGGCATAGGCCGGCCGCGTGCAAGGCAAACACCCTACCCACTGGGCTATCTGCAAATAGATTTTTTTTTTTGGAATTACAACCAGGCAGTTAATGTATTTAAGACTAGACTCTTCATGATTTTTTGTGTTGATGGTACTGTGGGTAAGTAGGAAAACACATTTTCTGGGGTAAAATGCCAAGAAATCTGCGACTGACATGTACGTGATTCAGCAAATAAACATTGTCGTGGGTAGAGGAAACAGGCAAATGTCAAGAGTTGATGAATCCAGGTCATTTGTTCTCGCATTTCCTCGTGTCGTTCTTTCAACGTCTGTGGATGAAATGCAAAAAATCTGGAAGAACTCAGGTCAAGAATTCCAATAACCAACGTGGGGAAATAAAATAACGGGAAAGGCAATCCTATGGTCGAAGCATTTCCGGGGAGCTCCAACAGACACAGGCGTCAACGCTGGAGCAACGGCCCAGAGGCTTTGCATGAGGGAGGCCCAGGCTTTATCCTCTGCTCAGAAAACAGGGGTTTTCGTAGCCTCAGAGCTGCTGGGTGTGGTCCCCAAACAAGAAGTCAAATTAGGTAAATCAGGCGTCTGCTAGCTTTTATTCACATGGCCCATACAGCAATACATGTCGGAAAGCATGGCTGGGAGCTCCCAACCACCACAGCCAGAAACCCTGGAAGAGAGACACTCCAGATCCACAACTGCGCTGGTGTGTGAGAGTCTTAGATAATACTGGAAGTTAGGACGCCCTTTCCAGAATCTTTCACATTTATACACTTACACAGTTTTAAGCAGGTTCTAGCCGTGGCCCATCATCCCGATTCTAGCAAGAAGCCAGGGGAACCCCCACACCATGAGGTCAGTCATTCTCAACATCCGGACTCCACAGCTCCTCAGAGCTCCACCTAAGAGAAAACTGATCTTTCCCTGTTGAGGTTCATCAGTAAAGCTTGAAATGAGAGCCTAGGGGCCAGAGCTACAGCCCAGCTATAGCTGGGTAGGGCGTTTGCCTTGCATGTGACCAACCTGGGTTCCATCCCAAGCACCGCCAGGAGTAATTCCTGAATGCAGAGCCAGGAGGAACCCCTGAGCATCACTGGTGTGACCCAAAAAGTGAAAAAAAAAAAAGAAATGAGAGTCTACTACTGAGAGTGTACCACCTACACAGCAGAGCCTGGCAAGCTACCCGTGTCGTATTTGATATGCCAAAAACCAGTAACAATTATAGACCTCATTCCCATGACCTGATGGAATGGTTTGAGGCTCTTCATGTTCCTGGAGTGAACAGATGCCTTTGGGCTACAGTTGGTTGCGACAGGAAGTGTAGAGATGTTACTGGTGCCCGCTGGAGCACATCGATGAACAACAGGAAGACTGTGATACAGTGATGCAGGGATAAGGATGATAGTTAGCTCATCACTCCACAGAACACAGGTTCCGTTGAAGGAACAGCCCCAGACCTGCTGCGGTGGGATCCGGGGCTGAGCTCTGATGGGAGGCGAGGCAGGGCTGGGTCGTGCTTGTCCATCTCCGAAGGAGCAGAGGTCGTGGGAGGAAGCTCAGAAACTCAGCCTCTCCCCAGCCTGGCCGCGACCTCCCCACGGCGGCTCTTCCAAATCTGAGTGATGCACGATGGGCCTCAGAGTCAGCCCACGGCTCTGAGCCCTTCGGGCCGAGATGAGCCGATTCTGGCATCTCTGCGGCCTGATGAGCTGAGAGTCGCCTAACCCGAGGGCTAATGCATTCGCAGGGGCCCTGGGGAGCTCCGGGGAGACGGGGCTGAGCTCGCTGAGAAAGCCTATATTTATTTCAACACTGCCTGGCGTTGCCTCCCTCCACTCAACTCTGTACCACGAGAAAGCTGATGAACCACAAACAGCCCAGGAGCCGCGACCATGAAGGAGCCCGAACTCAGTGTGGCCAGGCCCAGACCTGGCTAGCACTACTGGGCGCCTCCCACGTCCTGTGTCCGAGTTTCATGGTGGCAGCTGTGATGACGGCAGCTTCATTCTTTCAAAGAGCCAGAGGGTCCGTGGTTTCTATTCTGCTTCCTGAGGAGACGTGACTCGGAGGGCGGGAAGCAGGCAGAGACGTCAGCACTCAGCAAGGTCTGACCATGGGGCGTTTTCCCGGAACTTGGTGGAAGATTGGGGGATCAGCTGCGGGTGCTGGGTGGCACCCAGGACCCTCCCCAAAGGCCGTGAGGACCGTCTACAGGGCAGGGTGGGAAGAGAGGTCCCGGCTCTGGGAACTGGTTCATCACGGCTCTCCCAGCTGTTTCCTCCTGCCCTGCACAACAGATGTGAGCTTGCAGGGCCTAAACAAAGACAAAACGCAAGATCTTAACTAATGCTGATCACACCCCCTCCGCCAGGCCTGGCAGACCCTTTCTTTCAGCCACGTGAGGCAGAGAGGAATCGAAAGAGCTATGCTTGGAATATCATGCCTCACTCAAGTGAGAGAAGGAATCCGGAGTTCTGACCTCCGTCGCTATTCCAGAATCAGGGACGCTGTCTCGTTTGCCAAGGCATCGAAAATCAGATGGGCTGGACATGTAATGCAATTTGGAGACAACCGCTGGACTAGAGCTGTTACCGACTGGATCCCATGGGATGTCAAAAGATCATGTGGCCACCCACCTACAAGATGGTCAGACTTCCTTGTCAAGACCCTGAAGGAACGGTTTGAGGCTCTTCATATTCCTGAATCAACCAGATGCCATTGGGCTACATTGACACGTGATAGGGTCCAATGGAAATGTTACTGGCGCCCGCTCGAGCAAATCGATGAATAACGGGATTCAAGTGATCAAGTGATCAAGTGAGCCAGAGACTTCTTGGAGAGTTCTAGAATAAGCTCCTTGAATCCTTATAGCCACTCAGGACATTTGGGGCCCACCAAGGTTCTTGGAGACAGACAGCAGTTTCCAGCAGAGATGTGATAGCAGATCCCAGATCCTCCGCAATGCGGAGCCCAGATCCCAGATCCTCGGTAATACGGATCCTAGATTCTTGGTCATATAGATTCCCCATCTGGAAAACTCACAGGGCTGGAGACCTGCACATGTGACCGGGAAAACTGAAATAACTGAACTAGCCGCCTTCTAATAGTGGCCTTAGAGACCTCAACTTCCTGTCAAGCAGGTCGAGGGGCCAGAGTGACAGTCCTCTTGCCTTGTTCCGTCCCTGGCACCCCACATGGCTTCCTGAGGCCTCCAGGAGTGATCTCTAAGCACAGAGTCAGGCGTCAGCCCTGAGCACAGCTCAGGGAGTGATGCAAAAAGCAAAAACAAAGACAAAAAAACACAACAGATTGAAAGTTTTCTAAAATCCAAAGGGTCCAAGGTAGGGCCAGGCATGGAGGCAGCCCAGGAGGGACTTCCAGAAACTCAAAACAAAGACACTCAGATGGGCAATATAAGAGTCTCTGTCCCCGAATAACCTTGAAAATGAGTGGTTTTTTTTTTTTTGGGGGGAGTTTGATCGTGTGTGTTTGTGTGTGTGTTAGAAAAGAGCTACTTTCTCTTCCCAAGGCCTGGAGATAGCAGGTGTCCATGGCAGGTGGGCTGTCCAGGGGCCAGGCCTGCAGCAGATCACAGGCCAGGGGAGGCCAGGAGCCAGTACACAGCAGGGCCGGCACCTCAGGGCCTATGGGCAGAAGCCGATCACCAAGGCGGCACCAATGAGTCCTGGACACAGTTATTTATTTCACCTGTGTCCTTAAAATAAAGGTATTTAAGTTACATACACACATTTATTATTGAATACATTCAAATTAAATATAACAACTATATACTAATATATATTTGCCCACTCCTGAGATTCTGGAGGTAACCTGACTTTCTTTTAAGTGCAAATTTTCAAAAAAGGAAGCTGCCTGCAATTGCACAGGAAAGAATCCTCCTTCTTTGAAGCTAATGAGTGCATAAGGCCCTCCGAGCACTGCCCCTAATGGCTCCGGATGTGAGGAGAAAGCAGAGAACAGTTCCCAGGTCTCCGGGAAAGGCAGCCACACCGCTGTCCTCTCTGCGCACGCCGCCCCAACGTCCTGCGTTGGAATTCCAGGGATGTTGCTCCCCTTTCCAAGCCAGCCAGAGCTTCCCTGACTCCTGCTCTCCGTCCTCACAGTCCCCAGAGGCTGGGCCTGGCCACCGGGTTTTAGAGCTGTGGGAAGGAGCTTGGGAGCTCTGAGACTGCCACCAGCTGCGGGGTGGCCTTGGTGTCACCCCCTGCTCGTCTGCTGCACACAGACGGCCGTGGGTGCAGCTGGAGCCGCCACGTGTTCCCTCAGGCTGAAGACGACGGAAGAGAAAGCCGGAGGGACTTGGGGTCCCTGAGAGCCTCGAGCTGCCTGCCCGTCCCGAGATGGCTGGGGACCAGCATCTGGCTTCTGCTTGCTCAAGGCATCAGGACCGTCCACGTGCATCATTCAGAGGCCGGTGGCACGTCGTTATTCGTCTGCCCCCCAAAGTACTGAGGCATCAACCTTCATTCAAAGGCAGAAGCTGGGAGCGGGAGGCAGGACGGCGGGCGGGAGCTTGTCTAGCACGCGGCTGACCATGGTTCCATCCCAGGGCCCCCTGTGTTGTCTCTGAGCCCACCAGGAACGCTCTGTGCGTGGAGAGCCAGGAGCAAACAGTAAACACAGCTGGGTATGGCCCAAAACTTAAAAAAAGAGAGAGAAAGTGGGGGTGGTGGTCACTCAGATGTAACTGAACTTACGAGGGCATATTCCGCGATGCCAAGTCATGCGAGACCCAGGAACTAGCACAACTCTAAAAAGGGGGATTTGATCATTTGTTTGGGGCGGGGCGCGGGCTGCTCAGGGCTCAAGGCTCGGGGGCCATGCTTGGCGCTGCTCAGGGCTCAGTGCTCAGGGGCCATGCTTGGCGCTGCTCAGGAGTAATATGGGGCCCAAGATTCAAACCCAGGCCACAGTCATGGGCACAGCTGCCTGCCTGATGCTCCCTTAGCCTCCCTTAGCGTATCACCAGCTGATCAGAGATTTTTATATTAATTAAAAAAAAACGGGGGACAAGAAAACCTTTTTTGAGATTTAAAAATAATGAGGACAAATCTCAACTCATCTGTCTGTGACGGTGAGAAGTGACGGTGAGTGCACAGACAGCTGAGTAGGGAAGTCAAACATGGGCTGCCCAGACCAAAGAACAGTGCTCGGCCGTCGTGACGAACGGCCTCCTGACCGCGACACAGATGCCCAGTGAAGCGAGCGGTCACCAGAATGAGTGTCCACTTCAACGAGGCATCCAACTGATAGAGACGGAAAGAACAGACAGTTCCAGGGGCCGGAGGCTGCTGGTTACCGATCACAGTTTGCATTTCTCAGCACGGCGAGCATTTATGCCACAGAAAGTGCTTCAAAGGGTGGATTCTGTCCCGTGCATGCGGGCGCACACCGCTGAGCAGCTGGGAGCAGGCAACCAGCTGTGACTCGGAAGCTAACGGGCCTGCTGGGTCCCCTGATGCCCACATGTGCCGGCTCAGGTGTGGGGCCCAGCCCACATCCTGTTGGGCCGTAGAGCGTGAGTCCAGAGCACTGGAGCTGGGAGCGTATGAGCCCTGCAACAAGAGAGGCGCGCCGGCGTGCACCATGGGCCCCTGAGCACCACGGCTACGCGTGCCAGCCCCGGTCATCCAAACAACGGGAGCAGGGGGAGGGAAGGAGGCGAGAAGGTGACCGACGGGGCTGGGAGCCAGGACTGCTCAGCCGAAGGGTCCCTGCACGACCCTCCTGTCCCTGTCATGCCACAATCTGAGTCCAAGCATGGCCCCTACCAAGGTCTGGGGTCCTGGTGCTCTCTCTCTGTCTCTCTCTATCTCTCTCTCACTCTCTCTGTCTCTCTCTCTCTCTCTCTCTCTCTCTCTCTCTGCTCTCTCTCTGCTCTCTCTCTGTCTCTCTCTGTCTCTCTCTCTGTCTCTCTCTGTCTCTCTCTGTCTCTCTCTCACTCTCTCTCACTCTCTCTCTCTCTCTCTCTCTCTCTCTTTCTCCCTGGGCTCCTGCTGGTCTCTCTCTTCTCTCTGTGTCTCTCTCTCTGTATCTCTCTCTTTCTGTCTCTGCTCTCTGTCTGTCTCTCTGTCTCTGACTCTCTCTCACCACCACCACCCCTGGCCTGGCCGCAGGCTCCTGTGTTCTCTGCCCCTGCTCTCTCTCTCTGCCTGCTCGGCCTCTGTTGCTGCCGTCTCTGCGGGGCAGCTGAGCCGCCTCCTTTAGCTTTCTGAGGGATGTCCTGCCCTCCGCCCTTCCCTCACACCCCATGTCAGGAGCTTCCCAACTTCTCCAACCCCTGCACAACTCCCCACAACGCCGCTTTCTCTGAGTGGCCTCCCTGGTCTGGACCGTGCTCTGCGCTCCTTCCCTTCATCCTGGCCCCCCCAGTGGCAAAGCTGTTCCCTGCCTTCCCGCTGGATGGGGACTGCTGTGGACGGGCCTGTGTCCTATCTGGAACATGCCAGGCAGAGACCAGGACAGTGCAGCGCTTGATGAACAGTTGTTGAATCAATGGGAAACCAAAGAGTCTTCAGGGGCCGAGGGACGAGACTCGAGCCCGCGCCTAAGCACCCAGACTGAAGCTGACTTCCCAATAAAAGATAATGGCGCTCATTGGCCTGGCTGGTTTCACAGTCATGATTTTTTACTAGGCTTTCCCACATGCAATAGAAGGTGGGAAACAACAGGAAGATTTACTTT
This sequence comes from Cryptotis parvus, assembly GCA_021461705.1. Classification (NCBI taxonomy): domain Eukaryota; kingdom Metazoa; phylum Chordata; class Mammalia; order Eulipotyphla; family Soricidae; genus Cryptotis; species Cryptotis parvus. Next base: position 46,309 of record JAJIBD010033989.1, read on the forward strand.
CCTTCCATCGGTCACTATCATTACATTAAACACGAATGAGAGTCACACAGAAGACGCAGATGTTTCTGCTCCCTTTTCCCACAAATGATGAGAGAGAAACAGAGAGAAGAGAGAGACTGGGAGAGAAGGAGAGAGAGAGAGAGAGAGAGAGAGAGAGAGAGAGAGAGAAAGGAGAGCAAGAGGCAGAGAGAGACTGACTGTGAAGAACAAATCCACACATCTAGCTGACTATATATTTTCAGGGCAGAACTGGTTCCTTTGTTGAAAATTAAAAAGAACTAAATTCCAAAATCGTAGCCAGAGTGGATGAAGACAGTTCCTGGGGGAATGAGATCCACAGATTAGAGCCCAGAGACCTCCGGGGACTGACTGGGACCCTGGGGCAGGAGCATCACATGTCAGCCTGTTTCTCTGCAGCCGGCACAGACTCCCCCCTCCTCCCTCCCCTCCTCCCTTCCCCTCCTCCCCTTTCTTTCCCTCCTCCTCCCCTTCCTCCTCCTTCCCGCCCCTCCTCCCTCCCCACTCCTCCTCCTCCCCCTTCTCCTTCTCCTCTTCCTTCTTCCCTTTCTTCGCCTCCTCTTCCTCCTCCCCCCCTCCCTTCCTCCCTTTCTTTCCCTCCTCCTCCCCTTCTCCTCCTCCTCCCTCCCCTCCTCCCCTCCTTTTCTCCTCCTCCTCTTCTCCCCTCTTCTCCTCCCCTCTTCTCCTCCCTCCCCTCCCCCCCCCCCCCCTCCTCCCCTTCTCCCTCTTCCCTCCTTCCCCTCCTCCTCCCTCCTCCCTCCCCCCTCCTCTCCCCCCCTCCTTCCCCCTCCTCCTCCTCCTCCTCCTCCTCCTCCTCCCTCCTCTTCCTCCTGCTAGTTCCCCGGGGGGCAAACCAGACCATGGTCCCAGGCACCACCACCCCGTGCCCCCTGCACCGCCCGTAACTGAAGCCTGCCAAGCCCCGGGCCAGCCATCCTCATGGTCAGACCTGGGAGAAAGAAAACCAAGCCCAGACTGAGATCATGAGGGATCCGGGCTGGGCACTCAGACGTGGGCATGTGTGCCCAGACAGAAGCGAAAGGCCGGGCAATGCCTGGGCACGGTCCTCTCCCAGAGCCCACTGGGCCCCTCCATTCTCTTCTTGGGCACCCACGGGAGCCGCATTTACTGACCGTGGTCTCTCAGAGCCTTCCTGGGGGCCTGCCCCTCCCGGGCCTGTCCACCCTGCAGATGCCCTGCCCCTGGTCTTTTCCCCTCACCAGCTCCGACCTGCCGTGGCCTCACTCCCCCTCCCTAGCCCCTTCTGTGTGTTCACTCCTCTCCCGCGCTGACCTTGTAGCGCCTGTTCATGGAATGCTGGGAACTGAACCGGTTTGCCCCAAGCAGGGATCAATCCCTGCGGGCTCAGGGACCATAGGGGTGCTGGGGATCCAACCTGTGCCCGCCACTGTGAAAGGCAAGTGCCTTCCCTGCTGGACTATGGCTCTGGCCCCAGCATCCTGTTATAGTCTTGATGTTTCTTGTAACATCATCTGTGTTACTGTTGCTTATTCCAAAATCTCTCAGGGCTGCAGGGATGGCTCAGACGCACAGGCCTTGTGTGGTTTGAGCCTCAGCATTCATGGTCCCCAAGCACTGCGACCTGACACAGACAGATGCACCCCCTCAAAAGCATCCCCCTGGACAGGACAGGAATCTGGGTGTTTTACTTTATAAACTCACCACCACTGCACCTCGTGTGCCTAGCTCAGAGCCGGGCAGGAAGCAGGCAGCATGCAGGTGAAATGAGTGGGGTGGTCAGACATCAGCAGCTCCCAAAGTAAACTTCCCCAAGGCAGAGATAAAACACGGGGTCGAGCGCCTAAGACCATGCACAGGGTCGGGCGCCTGAGACCATACACGGATCGAGCATCTGAGACCATACGTGGAGTTGAGCGCCTGAGACCATACACGGGGTCAAGCGCCTGAGAGACCATACGTGGGGTTGAGCGCCTGAGACCATACACGGGGTCAAGCGCCTGGAGACCATACACGGGGTCGAGCACCTGAGACCATATGTGGGGTCGAGCGCCTGAGAACCATATGTAGGGTCGAGCGCCTGAGACCATACACGGGGTCGAGCGCCTGAGACCATACACGGGGTCGGGCGCCTGAGACCATACACGGGGTCGAGCCGCCTGAGACCATACGGGTCGAGCGCCTGAGACCATACACGGGGGTCGAGCGCCTGAGACCATACACGGGGTCAAGCTCCTGAGAGACCATACGGGGGTCGACCACCTGAGACCATACGGGGGGACGAGTGCCTGAGAAAATATGTGGGGTCGAGCGCCTGAGACCATACACGGGGTCGAGCGCCTGAGACCATACGGGGTCGAGCGCCTGAGACCATACACAGGGTCGAGCGCCTGAGACCATACACAGGGTCAAGCTCCTGAGAGACCATACGTGGGGTCAAGCACCTGAGACCATACATGGGGTCGAGCGCCTGAGACCATACACGGGGTCGAGCACCTGAGACCATACGTGGGGTCAAGCGCCTGAGAAGATACGTGGGGTCAAGTGCCTGAGACCATACACGGGGTCGAGCACCTGAGACCATACACGGGGTCGAGCGCCTGAGAGACCATACGTAGGGTCAAGCGCCAGAGAGACCATACACAGGGTCGAGCGCCTGAGGACCACGGGTACAAGAGCACCGTCTTTCACAGGTGGATCCGACTGGATCCCCACCACCACATAGGACCCCGACCAGCACTGCCAGGAGTGTTCCCTGAGCTCAGCCTGTTGTGGCCAAACACACTCATACCCCATAAATGCACAAGGAGTTCCTCATACTAAAAAGAAAGGTAGACCACTATGTGGGTGGCAGGTGGGGGCCGTGAGACAGGGAAGGTACCAGTAGGACAATAATACTGGAAATGGTAACACTAGATAAACAGAGTATTGAAAGTAGGTAAAGGGAGACACAGGGTAAGCCTTCACTTGATCACTTGATCACTTGAATCCTGTTATTCATCGATTTGCTCTAGTGGGCACCAATAACATTTCCATTGGACCCTATCACATGCCAATGTAGCCCAATGGCATCTGGTTGATTCAGGAATATGAAGAGCCTCAAACTGTTCCGTCAGGGTCTTGACAAGGAAGTCTGACAATCTTGTAGGTGGGTAGCCACGTGATCTTTTGACGTCCCGTGGGATCCAGTCGGTAATGGCTCTAGTCCAGCGGTTGTCTCCAAATTGCATTACATGTCCAGTCCATCTGATTTTCGATGCCTTGGCAAACGAGACAGCGTCCCTGATTCTGGAATAGCGACGGAGGTAGGAACTCCGGATTCCTTCTCTCACTTGAGTGAGGCGTGATATTCCAAGCATAGCTCTTTCGATTCCTCTCTGGGAGACCCGAATAGCATTCTCATCCTGCTTTCATAGGGCCCAGGTCTCTGAGGCGTATGTTAATGCAGGGAGAATGGTGGAGTCAAAGAGATGTGCAAGGAGCCGGAGGTTCTTTGTCCTTTTAGCTATTTCTTCGATGCCTTTGAAGGCATTCCATGCCGCTCTCTTCCTCCTGCACAGCTCAGGTTTTAGGTCATTCATCATGTTGACTTCTCGACCTAGGTACACATAACTGCTGCATTCAGAGATGTCTGTTCCATTGAGAGTGAATGGGACCTCTGGAACTAGTTCATTTTTCATAAACATAGTTTTCTTTAGATTCAGCTGTAGACCTATCTTTCCACATTCTCGGTCGAAGTCAGCCAGTATTTGTGCCACTTGGCTAATGTTTGGTGTTATTAGAATGATGTCATCAGCAAAGCGCACCATCTTTCTTCACTCCTATTCCTTCCCATTCTAATTGTCGCATGATGTTCTTGAGGGTAGAGCCTGGCAAGCTACCCATGTCGTATTTGATATGCCAAATACCAGTAACAATTATAGACCTCATTCCCATGACCTGATGGAATGGATTGAGGCTCTTTATGTTCCTGGAGCAAGCAGGTGCCCTTGGGCTCTACTTGCATGAGACAGGTCATATGGAGATGTTACTGGTGCCCGCCGAGCAAATCTATGATGAATGGGAAGACAGTGACAGTGATACAGTGATGTTCTTGAGGGTGGCGCTGAAGAGTTTGGGTAAAATGGTATCACCCTGCCGAACCCCTCTTTTGACATCAATGATCACTTCCTTGTAGAATGGTGAGATCCTGGTGGTGAATCCGTAATACAGCTCACGAAGGATCTTGATGTATTGGATTTGAACAGCCTGTTTGGCTAGGGCTTCGATGACCGCTTCAGTCTCCACAGAATCAAAGGCTTTCTGTAAATCAATGAACGTGAGACAGAGCGGCATCTTGTACTCCCTACAAACCTCAATGAGCTTGGTTACCGTTTGGATATGGTCGATTGTGTTGAATCATTTCCGGAAGCCAGCTTGCTTGCATGGTTGTCCTTCATCTAGTGTTCTGCCAATCCTGTTCAGGATGACTAGAGTAAACAGCTTGTAGATGACGGACAACAGGCAGATGGAGCAATAGTTGCCGATGTCGTGAATGTCTCCCTTCTTGAACAGTAGAACTGACCTGCTGGTTTTCCATTGGGAGGGCACCTTGCATTCGGACAGGTAGCGTGTGAAAGCCGAGCTAGTGTATTGATGAGTACTGATGGCAGATTCTTCAGGTGTTCGGGTCTGGGCCTGGTGCTGTTCCCTTCTTTACAGACGAAATGGCATGTTGGATTTCAGAAGGGAGAACACTGGGAATGACATATCCATCCTGTGGATCCGACACCCTGATGGATCTATCACATCTTCCAGAAAGGCAATGGAGAAGATTATCCATGACTTCTACTCAAATCTCTTTGATAACCACGCCCACCTGCCCACATACCAAATTCCACAGGATGGATATGTAAGCCTTCAGTGTCGCACAAACCACAGTGCAAAAGGAGGGGCGGGGAAGTGCCTGCCTAGAGGCAGCTGGTAGGGGAGGGAAACTGGGGACATTGGTGGGACACGGGCACTGGTGGAGGGTTGGGTGTTGGAACACTGCATGGCTGAAACCCAGCCATGAACATGTCATGGTCTACCTCATTCGATTTAAACAAACAAACAAACAGGTAGATCACGGCAAAGAGAAATGGACTGCGAGAGCACAGGCTCGTCCGGCAGGATCAGAGGCAGTGGGAAGACAATGCCGGCTGGAGGCAGGAGCCCAGAGTTGGCCCAAGTGGCAGGGAAAGAGCTCGGAGAGGCCTTACTCAGCGGCCCCCTTTAGCCTAAGCCAGAAAGACACAGAAGCGTCCAGGGGGAAAGAAAACGGAGAGAAACAGGTTGAGCTCGACACACACATGATGCAACCACGACACCCCGAGTCTTGGAATGTGCCTCGGTTTCCTCTGATGGCAGCTGGCACCGACTGCCCCAGCAGTTCCGTTTTCAGAGGCCACGCCCAGAGGTCCTGTGGGACCTTTCGGTGCTGGGGAATGAACCTGGACCTTACGGAGGCGAACCCTGAGCACTGCCCATTGAGCCGCCTCCCGGCCCCCGGGAGCAGCATCTTCTCACAAGAAAGCGAAAGCCGCAGAACAAAGGTGTGTGTGTGCTGTCTATGTGTTGTGTGTGTTACATGTAGTGTGTGTTGTGTGTGTATATGTGGGTGTGTATGTATGTGTGTAGTGGTGTGCGTGTGTGTGGTATGTGTGGATGTGTGTAGTGTGTATATGTGATGTGTGATATATGTGTTGTGGGTATGTGTGTGGTGGTGTGGTAGTGTAGTGTGTTTGTGTGTGTTGGTGTTTGTGGTGTGTCCATGGTGTTGCAATATATGTGTAATCTTCACCACAACCTCTCAAATGAATGAATTCACCAGAACCTTCAAAATCAAAGTCTCAGCTCAGAGAAGAGACACGCTTAGAAGCTCGGGTGATCTTCGTGGGACCCCAGAGGCGTGCGTGTGGGGAGCCTGACCAGTAAGCTGCACTGTGCACGCACAGGACTGTCCTTTATTGGCCACCTGTGACCAGCAGGGACGCCCCTGCCCTTCATTGCTTCTGACTCTTCTCAGGACCCATGGAACCTGCCCTATTAGCCTAACGTTATTAGGGAGAGTGGAAACTCTCAAGAGTTGGTATAAATTTGTCTTGAACGTTTTTAAAAGCATGCTGCAAATGGTGCTGAACGAATCCAGCCAATGTCCACCAGTTCGGCTGCAGCTGCTTCCTCATACTGTCCTTCACCAGAGAACTGTTTACTGAGCACCTCGCCCCAGCACAGTCCCAGCCAGGTGGCCAAAGAAGCCGAAAGCCTCATAGACAGGAGCCGCTCATTGGCTCTGAAGGGTCAAGCCCCAAGGCCCCTCTCTAGCAATGAGCTGCCTTTGGAGCCGTGTGAGGCCAGATTGTCCTGCATCCCCGGGGCTAGGGGCTGCTTTCCACTCCCTAGTGCCCGAGCACTCCGCAGACACATGACCCATGTTGGCCGGGCCAAGGGTCACACAACACAGGGCCCAGGCTCTCATGACAGGGGTAATGTCCACCCTTCCAGTGCTGGGGCTGAACCCGTGCAAACACAACCAAACCTTTCTCTTTCTGTCTTTGGCAGCGGCACAGGGAGTGGGGGGGTGGCAGGGTTGCTCACCCAGTGGAACTCAAGACTTACTCCTAGCTTTGTGCTGAGGATAACTCCTGGCAATGCTTGGGGAACACTAGGGTGCCAGGGACTGGACCAGGTCAGCTTCATACAAGGCAAGTGCCCACCCACTGTACTGTCTCCTAGGTACCTTCCTTCCTTCCTTCCTTCCTTCTTTCCTTCCTTCCTTCCTTCCTTCCTTCCTTCCTTCGTTCCTCCCTCCCCTCCCTCCCTCCCTCCTCCCTCCCTCCTCCCTCCCTTCCTTTCTCACTGAGATAGACCATTACAAAGTTGTTCATATTGGGTTTCAGTCACACAACACTCAACACCCATCTGCCACCAGTGCACATATCCCAGCACCAAGTCCCCAGTTTCCCTCACCCCCAACTTGCCTCTATGGGAGGCACTTTTCTTCTTTCTGTCTTTCTTTCTTTCTTTCTTTCTTTCTTTCTTTCTTTCTTTCTTTCTTTCTTTCTTTCTTTCTTTCTTTCTGTCTGTCTGTCTGTCTGTCTCTGTCTGTCTGTCTTTCTTTCTTTTTTGCTTTTTTGGGTCACATTCGGGTGACACTCAGGGGTCACTCCTGGCTCTTCGCTCAGGATTTACTCCTGGCAGTGCTCAAGGGACCATATGGGATGTCAGGGGATCAAACCCAGGTCGGCCCCATGCAAGGCAAATGCCCTACCCGTTATTGCTCTGGACCCCCCCTCTTCTCTCTCTCTCTCTCTCTCTCTCTCTCTCTCTTTCTCTCTCTCTCTTTCTCTCTCCTGTCTCTATCTCCTCCACACTGTGATTTGCTATACAGATACTGAAGGATGGGAATCTTGCATGATTCCACTACACCAGCCGTTGTTCAGCAATACAGATACTGAAGGTTGTCATGTATATCCCTTTACCTACTTCCGACACTCAGTTCTAGTCTAGTGTCACCATTTCCAACTATTGCTGTCAAACTGGTCCCTTCTCTGTCCTTTCCTCTGCCCCCACACACACACACACTCATGGTAGATTCCAACCATTGACAAGTCCTCCCTGGCCCCTGTTTTGCCTGGCCTGGACATTATTCACATGTATTTTTATAATATACAAATAAATACAGTCATTCCCTATATCTGTCCCTCTCCTTCTGACTCATTTCATTCAGCAAGATCCTCTCCATGTCCATCTGTTTATAGGCAAATTTCATGACTTCATGTTTCCTAACAGCTGCATATTGCACTGTGTAACTGTTCCACAGTTTCTTTATCCAGTATAATGCTTTCTCCCTAAAGCATTATACAGATTCCATGAGGTCCCTTTAAGGATACCATGACATTTTTCAAAGACATTGACCAAACATTCCTGAAATTCGTATGGAACAATAAACCCCCACAAATAGCCAAATCAATCCTTGGGAAAAAAGAAGATAGGAGGAATCAACTTCCCCAACTTAAACTGTACTACAAAGCACTAGTAATTATAACAGCATGGTATTGTGGTAAAAGCAGACCTGGGGATCCATGGATTTGAATATCCTGACACAGCCCTCAATATATGATCATTT
>JAJIBD010033990.1:0-18255 GCA_021461705.1 Cryptotis parvus
ACTAAATTGCTCTTGGAATTGAAAACTGCAGTATCAGTTCTTATGCAGGTGTTCCATATATCATATGCTATATTTTAATATCACTATGACAAAGTGGAAAGATATGTCTACAGCTGAATCTCAGCAAAACTATGTTCATGAAAAATGAACTAGTTCCAGAGGCCCCATTCACTCTCAAAGGAACAAACATCTCTGAATGCAGTAGTGATGTGTACCTAGGTCGAAAAGTCAACATGATGAACGACCTAAAACCTGAGCTGCACATGAGGAAGAGAGTGGCATGTGAATGGCTTCAAAGGCATTGAAGAAATAGCTAAAAGGACAAAGAACCACCGGCTCCGGGCACATCTCTTCAACTCCACTGTTCTCCCTGCATTAACATATGCCTCAGAGACCTGGGCCCTATGAAAACAGGATGAGAACGCTATTCTGGTCTCCCAAAGAGGAATCGAAAGAGCTATGCTTGGAATATCACGCCTCACTCAGTGAGAGAAGGAATCCAGAGCTCCGACCTCCATTGCTGTTCCAGAGTCAGGGACGCTGTCTCGTTTGCCAAGGCATCAAAAATCAGATGGGCTGGACATGTCATGCAATTGGGAGATGACTTCTGGACTAGAGCCATTACCGACTGGATCTCACGGGATGTCAAAAGATCACATGGCCGCCCACCTACAAGATGGTCAGACTTCTTTGTCAAGATCCTGAATGAACGGTTTGAGGCTTTTGTATTCCTGAAGCAACCAGATGCCACTGGGCTATACTGGCATGTGAAAGGGTCAAATGGAAATATTACTGGCACCAGCTCGAGCAATAACGGGATGAATAACGGGATGTCAAGTGATCAAGTGATGACTAACTCGATGAATAACGGGATGTCAAGTGATCAAGTGATGACTTATTTCCTACCAGAGTTAGATTAGTTGTCTGTGATGATAGTGTATTTGTCTTTTTGTTGCTATATTCTCAGCATATTCCATAAACTAATGTAGTGCACACTCAAAAGATATCAAATCAGTTGGCAGAACTCATACTTAACTTTTTTGGCCATTCTTTTTCTTATATAATACTAACAGTAATAGCTAACATTCAATGAACATAACTTAGGTTACCAGAACTTCCTTAGTATTTTGTGTGCATATTCTTATTTTATTGTAATATTAGATCTATAAGGCAGGTACTGGTTTGAGGCTCTTTATGTTCCTGGAGCGGGATGATGTCTTTGGGCTATCTCACCTGTGACAGGACGTATTGAGACATTACTGGTGCCCACTCGAGCAAATTGATGATATATAGGAAGACAGTGACAGTGACAGTGACAGAAAAGGGAAAATTGAGGTAGAGAGAAGTTAATGAACTCAATAAAGTTAGAATTAATACAATAGTTTGTGAATGCTTTAGAATCTAGGTATGTGTTTTATTATATTTCATGTTTATAATGCTTAAATCTAGCACACCTGAATTATTGAATGCATAAATTAATGAATAATTTAATAGATAAACTATAAACCCATGCTATAGCATCTTGCCTAGATCTTAAGTATTCTTATTTATTAATAGATGCACCCAATAATAACTTAATGGCTTCATAATGATGTTGGTATGAATAGCTAGAATTTTTACCCGAAAGTTATAATGTGATACATATGTGAAATAACTTGGGGTAAATTGAGCAGATACCCAAACCACTTTTAAAATTGTACTGTTGAAAATTGTATAATTTTCATTATGAATTACCAATCCTTACCTCATTAAAACTACAAAAAGTATAGTAATGATAATGAGAGTTATACCTTTGCATTTCTGTGCTGTTTTGTACTCTGCATTGTTCAGGAGAGCAGAAAGCTTACAGTAAGATGAATGACATAACACAGTGGTAATCTTATATAGGAAACAACGTACAATTAGCTAAAAATTGTATAATGTGGTGCTAAATGGGGCATAGCTGAATACACTGTGCAAGTATTTAATGTGAGAGGAAAATTTATTGCGTGGAAATTGTGGGCATTAAAATCTAATATTTCTATTTAAAATAAGCACTCCTTTTTCTACCCCCAGCTTACTAGTAGTCTGCCAAATAGAGGTATTGGAGAGGAACAAAAGAGTTGGGGTAGGTTTGTTCACAGGATTTTACCATAGACAGAATTACATTCAAACTTCTAAAATTTTTCTTTGCAGGTTATTTTCTTGGTGCTTTCAAAAAAAAACAAGTGACAGATATTGTGGGGCTGTAGAGACAGCTGGAATTTAATGTTAGAAAGGAAATAAAAATATGCAATGAATAATCAACCTGCCAAATACAAGTCTTACAATTCAAGAGTCCTACCAGTGCTTGTAAATTTTCAATAGTGTTTCTAATGTATTTCCTCTGGGTTCGATATATATGACCTTTATATTTAAACTGAGTAGTTTAGAAACCAGATTTCTAAGTAATAAGCTGAGTAGGCAGGTATAAAAAATTTGAGCATAATTAACTGAAGTGAGTTTTATTCATCTGAATGGTCTCACTCTCTATGCTTTATTCTAGTTTCTCAATGACGCTAGGATAATTTAACCCTTTTCCTTGGTCCCTACCTATTTTACCAGATTATAGTTTTACTTTGTTAATTGTCTTTCTTAATTAACCAGTTTGTTTGGTTCGGCCCTAATTAGCTAAACCGGTTAATGAATTCCAATTCTTACCCTACCCATTATATCCAAATGAAAGCCACCAAGTTGTAAGACTTTCATCAAGAGTTCTGAAAATAAGGGCTTTCTTTATTCCCAGTAATACTATAGTGTTGGGACTTGGATCTGGGAACTCTGATTATCTGTTCTTTTCAATGTGCAGCAAGAATGTGGACAGTTAGGTTCATGCTGACCTAGCTGAAAGAGTTTGCTTGTACATCCTCAGGATGAAACCAGTGTCTTCAGATGGCAGAATCAAGTCAGAGAGAAACCAGGCTATGACTGGAGTAATTGATTTTGTAAGTCAATACATTCTCTTTATTTTTCTACCCAGAAGTTAAGTCTTCTACTTGTGACATAAAGTCCTTTATGCTAGTATTGGAAATCTGTAAGAAAATCATGCAGTGATCTGGAAACCTTTTAATAGAGTTAAGTGTAGATTATATAACAAGTAGAAACCATTAGAAAAATGTAATATTATGTAATATTTATCTTTTGGTTAGTCTATAAGGATATAAGTTGAAGTAGAATGGTCTATAGATATTTTCACATATGAAAAACAAGAATTATACTCTGGAATAGAAGGAATAAAGTGACAAACTTAACATTATTGTGACATTAGTGTTAGTTGAGAATAGACACATATTGTGACTATTTTGTGAATAGTCACATCTGTGAAATGATTTGCATATTTCCACCTCCTATGCCTCTTTAAAATAGAAGATATCTGAATAATATAATCATTGCCTCATTTTTAGTGATTAATAATGATTGACTGCTAATAAGAGAAACCAAACTCAAGATAGGTGGTCTTATACAAAGTAGAATATTAGGTAATCCAATATTTAATTTATCCATTGGTTTGATTACATGATCAGGGACACGATTTATTTTCATTACTCTTTGTTCTGTCTTCTTTACAATTGTATAATTAGTCATTTCATTTTCTTAGATTGCCTTTTTCTTGACTCTAAGGTGACTGGTTGCAATTCCAAGGATCTTCTGCAGATCATCTGAATATAGGAATACAAGTCTTCTTTTATATATCTCTATTTAAGAATCAAATAAACTATTACTCATCAGTAGAAGCACATTAAATTTTTAGAATGGTACAATGGACCATATCTAAACATTGTCAAGGTAAAATGGGTGATCTTGGTTGTCATAGAACATGAACAATCTGGGGAGAAGTTTCTTTCCAGAATTTTGGTCTCATGGAAAACAGTTTCTCTCTAAAAACTACAACGATCTGACTGCAAGGTACAAGGGGGTCTATAGATATATATATTTATATATATATATATATATATCAGAGAGTTTTGACATCTTTGGTTGTGATCATCTGTATCTAATTTTCTCTTTTTTTTTTTTGTTTCAAGAGTCTCAGCTCAATTTGATATATGCCTATCACTGCTGAAAAAGAAAACAAGCATGCTTCTGTGACAGCTTTGTTCCACAGTAATTGTTTTGGAGAACGTAGGGTACAACCCTTCCTTAACAGATATTTTAATTTGGTCACAGTCTAGCTTGCTCCCAGTTAGTTGCCTCTTCTGACAGCAATGGGGGTATTGAAAAGGGGGGAGGCGTTATTCACTCAGTTCATTAATCATGAATCAGTCAAAAAATTCTAGTTTGCAACTATCCTAACCAATTTTCCTGTTTTCCTCTTTCCTCTGAAAAAACATGAGTTATTTGCTACTCAGTGTGTTTTATACCACACCCACCCCCTGAGTCAATGTTTTTTCTTGATATTCAGAGTCATAAATATATATACATAATGTACATATATACATATTTTAAGTCAATATAATATATTTGTATATATTAGAAGGGTCTAAGAATTGCCCAGAAAAGATTTTGCTAATACTTCCAAAGGCCTGAGCAAAAATCAATCTAAATTAATTTCCATTCAATTCTATTCTCATTTTTACATATCTCGTCCTTGCTAAGAAAATGGTAATGTTTTCCAAGGTTAAGAGGATGAGCTTACAAACCCATTGAAATATATATCTGCTCTTGGATATCTTATATTATTAAGTATTTTAAAAAAATTAATTAAATTTAAAAAAAAAAAAAAAAAAAAAAAAAAAAATTTATTTTTTCTTGCTGGTTTTTGATGTGTACCTGGAATAATTGTATCTACTTGTTTATATGAGGTTTAAACTTGATTGAAAAGCATCTGATGTTCCTCCTTCAAACTTGCTGGGATGTCTCCATGTTTTGTCTAGTGAGTACTATACATATGTCAGTGAACTGCCTTGGTTAATTCTTTGAGACTTGTTTAGTGTGCAGGATTCATTGATGTTGCTATACATGGAAGTTATTACGTGCCCTCTTCCAAATTTATATGTTGAAACTTAACTTACTGTGTATGATGGCTATTAGAGATGGGAGTCTTCAACACAGAATTAAGTCATAAGGCTGGAACCCTTAAGTTTGGGATTAGTGCCCAGACTGAATTAAAGGCATCATAAAATAGACTCCTGAAAGCTGTCTCACTGTACTTGCCCTGTGAGGGGACAAATGGCCTCATACTGGTTTTGAACCAGAAAAGGAATCTCACTGGACACATCTAATCAGTCATCACTATTATTTTGGATGTTCCAGTCTCCAGCACTATGTTGATTAGTGTTTTGTGGAGGTACCCAACCTATGGTATTTTTGTTATAGCTGTCTAATAGACTAAAATGGATTTTCATCTGCTTGTAGAGGTTGTAGGGTAGGTTGTACTTATAGTAACTATACAATGGAAGAGTATGATTTGAAAAGTGTTTTTTTCATATATTGCTTTACCTCTTTTTAATGTCTTTATTTCAGAATTTCATTATCTAGAACAGTTGTTAACCCAGCTTAATGTTTATGCATTTCTAAGGTCTTCTTTTTCTTTGGAGGTGTCAGACATCAAACACTGGATCACACATATGCATAGTGTGTGTTCAGTCTATTTGTGTGTGTGTATGTGTGTGTTTTGAGTCTTGAGCTTAATCACTAGTCCTTAGGAGATCTGGAAAGCTTTACAATTCTATTTCAGTGTTTCTGACTATGTTTTGAGGGTCTGAAGTTCTAGGAAGCCATGAGCTTCCTAAAATGTGAATTACACTGTTCCCATGAAACATTATTTGAGTGGCAATATCTAACATTTAGTCCTAGAACTTCTGTATGCCACTTCCTCATAGCCTTTTTAACATGTAGGCATTAGAGGTAGGATGCACGTTAGCTTCATAATGTCTTGACTCCTTGAAATTTCCAGTATTTATATTGAGAGTAATTTATGACATAGTTAGAGACTTTTTTTTTTGTCTCAATATCAGTTAATGTTTTCCCAGGCTCTCTCTTCCTCTTGTGTCATTTAGATGGTTTCTCTATGGAGATAAGTCAAAGAGGATGTTCTATATGGAGTGTAGCTACTTCCGTGTGACTTAGTAACTTTCTATTTATCTCCACATTACAATACATCTGGAAATTCAAAACTGTAAGAGTCAGTTAATTTTGAATCAAATGGGTGCTGGTTAAGTTTGAATATCAGATGAACAATAGTTTATTTTTGTAAAGGGGCAACAGATACAGAGGGCAGAGCTGCTGCCAGCTCTCCCTGTTGTGCTCCCCTGTGCTCCACTGATCATGAAGTGGTCGGGATGAGGAGGGTGACTTCTGACCCAGCCCCCAAATTAATAGAGCCTTAGAAGAATCCAGAGAACCCCCCACACCATGTTGGCAGCCGTTTTCATAAACCGGACTCCACAGCTCGTCAGAGCTCCACCCAAGAGAGAAAAACAATCTCAAGCCTAGCTTGTCAGAGCCCCACCCTACAGAGAAACCTATTAAAAGCCCAGGTATGCTTGAACCAGGGACACAGATACAGGGGGCAGAGCTGATACAAGCTCTCCCTGTTGCGCGTGACCAGTTTCATCAGTAAATTACCAACAGTATTCCACCCACCCCTCTCAGAGAGCCAGGCAACTACTGAGAGTATCCCCGCCCACACAGCAGAACCTGGCAAGCTGTCTAATGCATATTTTATATGCCAAAACCAGTAAAAACAATGTTTATCCCCGACCATGAAAAAAAAACCTAAATACAGCAGCACTAATAAGACAAGCAAGGAGAGGCTGATGAAAACCAGGGCTAAACTAGGCTACCAAAATGAAGAAGGACTAAAATGACTGTCTGTACTTTCAATGCACATATGCTGGCATTGGAAGCATATTCAGAGGAAATGATGGTGCAAGCATGAAAGATCAAGTACAACAAAATTGGACTGACCAGGATGTGAGAAGGTCACAATCTCATCATGCTGTTTTTAACACTGGAGAAGAACTATTCATTGAAACATACGAGGAAAGAGGCATCATTGGTGTCGGTGTCCTTGTCAATACAAACCTGGCCATGAGCATTGATTCATTTGAATGCTTAACCAACTGGATCCGATGATTACACTTGAATAGATGAGGCTCACTGCCGGCAGTTTCTATCTTCGTTGTCTATGCACCAATATCCACATACAAGGAAGAAGAAATTGAGAAATTCTACATGGAACTGAAGGAGTTCTATAAAGAAGACTACACCTTCTACAAGATTGTAATCGGTTATTTTAATGCCAAAATAGGACCAAGAAGAATTCCACATCGGGCCCCAGGCATAGAATGGAACAAACAGGGTGAGAGACTCTCTGAATTCATCATGTCAACCAAAACCATTCATGGTAACTCACAGTTCCAGAAGGCTAAATCTAAATGTTTGACATGGAAATCTCCTGGTGGACAGTTTCACAATGAAATTGACCACATCATACTCAATCGATGATTTTTTCCTGACTGATGTCGCTGTCATCCCAAAATTCCAAACAGGATCAGATCACCATCTCCTTCAGGCAAAATTCTACTTCAAGGAAAGGGAGAAAGGGCTGTAAAGGTTAAGAAGAAAACTCCCAGAATGACCACCAACTTGGAACCCTTTGGCACCATTGAGGCAACATGGGAGGATGCCATCATTGACAACATTGAAGAAGAATACAACTGACTGGTTCAGCACCTCCATGATTGTGCAAAGAATGCCAAGAGAGAGAAAACCACAAAAGGATGCCTGGTCTTCAAAAACTCTTGAGCTCATTCGCCAATGTGGTGAGGGCAAGAGCCTCAGCAAACCATAAACTAACATCCAAGCTTGAAAAAGCAGAGCAGGGAAGTGATAAAGGAAGACCTCAAAGAAAGAAGAGCAGCAAAACTGGCCAATGCAGCAGAAGCTTGGAAAAGCATTCACATTGCCCGCCTGTCCTTTGCCAACCATAAGACCAAGATGACTTGCCTCCAACGTCCTGATGGATCAATCGCATCTTGCAGAAAGGAAATGGAGAAGATTATCCATGACTTCTACTCGGATCTCTTTGATAGTCAGTCCACCTAATCACATAAAAAATTCTACAGAATTGATATGTCATTCCCAACATTCTCCCATCAGAAATCCGCCATGCCATTTCATCTGTAAAGAAGCGAACAGCACCCAGCCCAGACAAAGTCAGACCCAACACCTGAAGAATCTGCCATCAGTACTCATCAATACACTAGCTCAGCTCTTCACACGCTACCTGTCCGAATGCAAGGTACCCTCCCAATGGAAAACCAGCAGGACAGTTCTCACTGTTCAAGAAGGGAGACATTCATGACATTGGCAACTATCGCCCCATCTGCTTGTTGTCCGTCATCTACAAGTTGTTTACCGAGTCATCCTGAACAGGATTAGCAGAACACTAGATGAAGGACAATCATGTGAGCAAGCTGGCTTCTGGAAAGGATTCAGTACAATCAACCATATCCACACAGTAACCAAGCTCATCGAGGTTTGTAGGGAGTACAAGATGCTGCTCTGTCTCATGTTCATTGATTTACAGAAAGCCTTTGATTCTGTGGAGACTGAAGCAGTCATGAAGCCCTAGCCAAACAGGGTGTTCAAACCCAATACATCAAGATCCTTCGTGAGCTGTATTACTGATTCACCACCAGGATCTCACCTGGTGAGATCTACAAGGAAGTAATCATTGATGTCAAAAGCATGGTTCGACAGGGTGATAACATTTCACGGACACTCCTGGAGAACGTAATGCCACAATTAGTATGGGAAGGATTGGGAATGAAGATAGATTTTATGCAACTACACATCCTCTGCTTCTCTGATGACAAGAGAAGCCAAGCAGCATGAAAGCTGGATGACTTCGACCATGAATGTGGAAAGTTAGGCCTACAGCTGAATTTAGACAAAACAATGTTCATGAAAAATGAACTCGCTTTCAGATGCTCCTATTCACTCTCAATGGAACAAACATCTCTGAATGCAGCAGTTGTGTGTACTTAGGTCAAAAACCCAACATTATGAACGACATAGCACATAAGGTGCACAGGAGGAAGAGAGCAGTGTGGAACGCCTTCAAGAGTATCGAAGAAATAGATAAGACGACCAAGAACCCCTCCTCTGGGCACGCCTCTCTCTCTTTTTTTTTTTTTTTTTGCTTTTGGGTCATACCTAGCAGCGCCAGGGGTTACTCCTGGATCTGCATTCAGGAATTACTCCTGGCAGTGCTCAGGGGACCATATGGGATGCCGGAGATCGAACCCAGGCCTGCACAGGCCCGCCAAGTGCAAGGCAAACGCCCTACCGCTGGACTATCACTCCGCCCCAAGGGCACATCTCTTTAACTCCACCATTCTCCCTGCATTAACATATGCCTCAGAGACCTGGTCTCTACGAAAGCAGGATGAGGGATATTATCAGGGTCTCCCCAAGAGGAAATGAAAGAGCTATACTTGGAATACCATGCCTCACTCAAGTGAGAGAAGTAACCTAGGGTTCCATTCTCTGTCGATATTGAGAATCAGGGCTGCTGTCCTCATTTGCCAAGGTGTCAAAATCAGATGGGGTGGACATGTAATGCAACTTGGACACCACCAGTAGACTAGAGCTGTTACTGACTGGATCCCATGGGACATCAAAATATCACATGGCTGCCCACCTATAAGATGGTCAGATTTATCAAGACCCTGAACAAATGGTTTGAGGCTCTTCATATTCCTGGCGCAAGCCAATGCCATTCGGCTACCCTGGCATGTAACAGGGCCAAATGGAAACATTACTGGTTTCCCACTTGAGCAAATTGATGAAAAACGTAATGTCAAATGATCACGTTATCAGTGACATGGGGAGAACTGCCATCATGCACTCTCTGATTTCCGCAGCTGCTTGTGGCTCCCATGGTACACATCAAAGAAGTGGAATAGTCATGTTGTTGAAACCCAGAGAATAAACTCAAGAACAGAAGTCAGAAAACCTTTGCACAACACAGCCATAGTCACCCTCTTGTCTAGACTCCACAGCTGGACACTGCCTGACCCATGAGAGAAGTCCAATTCAAACCCAGGCATGCGGAAACGGCAACTATGCTAACCAAGCTTTTAGGGAGCCTAGACTGGACCACCTTCCTACACTTTCGGCTCCTCCACAAAGGCTGGAAGCCCCTCCCGGACCTGCTACTTTGGCTCTCAGCCGGATACCAGCTATTCAGGTGCAGGGTGGAGTCTCTGTCTGCCCTCCCTGTGCTAGACTGATGGGGCGCTCTTGGTGTGCGGACAGGTTTGTCCTCCTTGGCCTGTACTCTGCCAGGCTCCCAGAAGTCAGAAAACCTCATGCAACACAACCACAGTTATCCTTGGTCCAGACTCCACAGCTGGACACAACTCGATCCCATGGCGCACAGGTGCCTGTGCAATATCTCAGAACATGTGGGAGTCAGAAGCCAGGTAAGACAGAGAAGGGAACAGTGAAAATGTTGATACCATCTGAGAACTGATCATTGAATATAGTCAAAAGATACACATGATAATCTCTAACTGTTTGTATTACAATTAACAATGTGTAAGAAAGGAAGAAGGAAGGAGAGAGGAGGAAAGGGAGAGAAAGAGAGAAAGAGAGAAATGTGATAAAGAACCTGCAATGGAGGCAGACTGGGGGAAGGGGGGGAGGATGTGGGGACATTGGTGCCCACAGGTGGAGTGATGGGTGCTGAAACACTGTAGAATCAAAACTAAAACATGAACATCTTGTTATTGTATATCCCATAGTTCACTGTATCACTGTCTTCCCGTTTATCGATTTGCTCGAGCGGGCACCAGTAACATCTCCATATGACCTGTCTCATGCAAGGAGAGCCCAAGGGCACCACTTGCTCCAGGAACATAAAGAGTCTCAAACCATTCCATCAGGTCATGGGAATGAGGTCTATAAATGTTACTAGAATTTGGCATATCAAATATGACACGGGTAGCTTGCCAGGCTCTGCCGCGCGGGTAGCATACTCTTGTAATCATCTCAAAATCCAGCATTTATTGATGAGGGTGGGCTGTGATAGGCTGGTCTGCTGGATGGAGTTCTGACGAGGCGGAAGTCCAGATGTGGAAAATGGAGGTCCTCATGGAGTGGGGGGTCGTCTGGCTTGTTGTGAAGCTGTGCTGGCGTGGCGGGCCAGGGCTAGAACCTGCCATCCCTCCCGGGCACCTCATGAGCGGCTAGGCACAGTGAGAGCCAGTAGCAGCTCTGTCCCATGACTGTCTCATGGTTGTATTACAAAATATTTTTTAAAAAAGTTATCAAGTGATGTGAGGGGGGTGAAACAAAATATTCCTTATTGAACAAAATGTATTTAAAAATATGTGAAGAGAAAGAGAAAAGATCATTCAAGAGAGAATATAGGCTTCAATAAAGTAGGAAAAACAAGCAAAGAGATAAAGACAAGCAGGCATTTGTGTTTAAGGGAGAGTAAGGTCCCTCTCCTTGCATACAGCTGATCCAGGTTGGATACCAAGCATCTCAGTCCATCATGAGATATCTTTGTTCTTCCTTTCCTTTTCTTTTTATTTATTTTTTATTTTTTAAATTACAAAGATATACAATTAAAAAGTTCATATTTGGGTTTTGGTCAAACAGTGTTGCAGCACCCATCCCGCCACCAGTGCCCATCTCCCACCACCAACGCCCCCGCTTCCCTCCCCCTCCCCCCCCAACCCTGCTCCATGGCAGGTTCTTGATTTCTTTCCATTTCTCTCTCTTTCTTTCTCTTCCCCATCCAGACCATGGATTACAGAACATACATTAAAGGGTTGTCATGTGTATCTTTTGCCTCTATTTAATGCTCAGTTCTAGGTTGCTTTCCTTTTCCTTTTCCTTTCCTTTCCTTTCTCTCCTTTCCTTTCCTTTCCTTCCTTTCCTTTCTTTCCTTTCTCTTTCCTTTCTTTCTATTCTTATCTTTTCTTTCTTATCTTTTTCTTCTTTCTCTTTCTTTCTTTCTTTCTTCTTTCTTTCTTTCTTTCTTTCTTTCTTTCTTTCTTTCTTTCTTTCTTTCTTTCTTTCTTTCTTTTCTTTCTTTCTTTCTTTCTTTCTTTTCTTTCTTTCTTTCTTTCTTTCTTTCTTTCTTTCTTTCTTCTTTCTTTCTTTCTTTCTTTCTTTCCTTTCTTTTTCTTTCTCTCTTCCTCCCTCCCTCCCTCTCTCTCCCTCCCTCTCTCCGAATCACCATGTGATAAACCATTAAAATTGTTCATGATTGGGTTTCCGCCATAGTTTCCAACACCCATACCTCCACCTGTGCACATTTTCAACACCAGTTCACCAGGTTATCCCCCCAAAAAACTTTTATTTCTCTCTCCCCCCCTTCCTCTCCCCTCTCTCTTCCTCTTTATCTTGTATCTTCTTTTACCTACTTTCAACACTCAGTTCTAGTCTAGCATTAGCATTTCTAACCAGCTCAATTCTAGGTTGGTATTAGCCCTCTTGACAATTATTAGCACATGTTCCCTTCTCTGTCTTACCTAACCTCTGACTCCACATGTTTATGGTAATTTCCACCTTTGATAAGACCTTCTGATCCACGCTCGCCTGACATTGGATTTTGATATTACAATATTCTTAGGGAATGCTGATTTTAGGATAAGGTCCTTCCCAAGTCTTTCACATTTATAAATTGTATAAAGTTCCTAGATAGGTTCTAACTGATACCAGTAAGCCTAGCAAGAAACCAGAGCAAACCACACATCATGCAGTCAGTCATTCCTCAATATCCAGACTCCATAGTTCCTCAGAGCTCCATCCAAGAGAGAACCTGATCTTACCCCTTGAAGTTTCATTGGTGGATTCTCAAGATGAGAGCCTTCTGCTGAGTCTATACCTCCTGCATGGCAAAGCCTGGCAAGCTACCCATGTTTTATTTACTTGCTATGCCAAAAACTAGTAACAATTATGGACCTCATTTCCAAGACCTGAAGAATGGTCTGGGGCTCCTCCTGTCCCTGGAACCATCAGAAGCCCTAGGGTTACACTTGCTTGTGACAGGACTCATGGAGATGTTACTAGTGCCCACTCAAGCAAATCAATGAACAATGGGAAGACAGTGATACAATGATGGCCTTAAAGAGCAACCTGATAATTTTTTAGTACTTTGACTTATACTATACTTCATGCATGTATTCTGTTTATTGGTAAAATAATTAGCTAAAACATTATAGTAGTTATATTGTATGTATTAATATCATCGACTTAATCTAAGTTATGTGATGCTATGAGATTTAGAAAAATAAATATATACATATATATGTGGTCATTCACATGATCCAAATACATTTTTCATATCTGTCTTTTAGTTTCCTGGATCCATTTATTATCCTGTATTCAGTGGTAAACATATCTCAGTTATGTTAATAAAGTTAATATTTTGAAAATAGCTGAATATGAAAGCTGGTATTCAGAGTGAATCAGCTAAGCATCAGAGATCATGAATATTCATTTCCACTCCACTCATGTTGGCAGAATGGATAAATTTAATCTAATGGTCAGTGATTTAAGGAAGCTCTACATAAAAGCCTCACAAGAAAGTTTCAGAGTACTTCCTAGTTAGTGAGCTTAAAAATTTGGGAATCTGATACTTGAGAGTGTACAGAACTTTTAGGTCCTGTTTATCTCTTCTACTTGATTGTTCCAGTTCTAGAGAGTAAACTGGCTTTCTAGTACTCAGCCTTTTTGTCAAATAACTCAGATTTTAGGAGAATGTCCTGCCATCTCTAATTCACTTGGTGGTAAACGTTACAAGGTAACTGGGCTAGCAGTCAATATTTGTAAGATGGACAATCTAGAGGATCTGCACTCTTTACATATAGAATCTGATACTATCCACTGGCAGTAGTTGCAAAACTGAGTTGAAGCTCAGACTACCTTGCTGG
Organism: Cryptotis parvus; assembly: GCA_021461705.1. Lineage (NCBI taxonomy): Eukaryota > Metazoa > Chordata > Mammalia > Eulipotyphla > Soricidae > Cryptotis > Cryptotis parvus. The sequence continues at coordinate 13,917 of JAJIBD010033990.1, forward strand.
TCTTGAGAAACTGCTATACAGCTAAAAATATAGACTGCTTTTATTATATCAGCAATTGATTATAATTTACGAATCCTGTATTTTCAAGGATTTGCTTTTGCTCTTAAGTCAAAAGAAGTTAACTTAGTCATTTCTTCCTTAAATTGTGACTTGAAGTGGTGAAAAACCTGAACCAAATCAATAGAATTCTCTTTGGGTGCCTGAGTTGGGTGGAGCAGAAAAAATGGAAGGGTTTTATCAAGGGTACCTACCTCCCTGTCCAGTTCATCTAAGTCACTCACAAATCTTGCTAGCCCTATCTCTGTATTTCCATAAAAATCATATTTTGTATAATTAGTTACTATTTTTATATCAGTGCTGTGAGATCTCCCTAGCACTTTTACAGTATATTGTAGAAATATAAAAATGATGTATAGGTCTCCCCATGATGTTCAGAACAAGCCTTCCTTGAATTGTCACTTTGAAACATGGAATATTTCCAGCTGAGATCAGATGTGTTCCTGTAAGCTCATAAGAATCTTTTTTTCTGCTCCCTTTACTGTCAAGAAGAATGAAAATTGGAGATATTATCCAGAGTTCAGTGCGAGGTTTCTCATAAAGATTAATTTCCATCTATGTGGTATCCCAAAACGTTTTGCTGGAGTGCATCTGACTTCATCATATAATTCACCCTATCCTTGTGTGGTTTTCGCCCTTCTCTTCCTCTGAATCAAGGATCCATTCAATTTCTTTCCTCAGGATATATTATCACACCTTCTCATCCATTTTTGTCTTTTTTATCTGGTATCTGAGTCCATATAGATGTGATTATGTAATTAAATACATTCTTATGTATGATATGTGTAAATGTATGTACTTAGTACTATTTTCTTCTACTAATTCATCAGATATTACTTTGATTATTTAACTAGGTGGAGAAGAATGGTGAAGTGTTGGGGTAATTTTTTTCTTTATCCTTGGCATAATTGTTACAGGAAAGACATAAATAAGCAACAGAGCCTTGGTGGAGAGTCTTTGTCCTTGACCGTGTCCTCTTGGGAGTGAAGAGAATCTGAGTCTCCTTCTGCCCTCTTACCAGATTGCATTTTCATAGGCTGTTTTGATCTCCATGTTCTAAAAGTCAAATATGAGTGGGATTAATGTACTGGTTGAGAAATATTTGTTAAAAATTATGAAAAGGTTAAGATTTGAATTGTAAATCATTGAAAACTATTAAATTACTGACGTTACTTCGTATCTTGCATTAAATTATTTTCTTGAGAAGGGGAGAGTATGTTCTGGTTCTAAGAAGTGTTTATAGTTGTCATTATTATCTGAGTTGTGTTTAATCTTTAAATACTATAATCCAATAACTATGATTTTTATTTTACCCGTGAGGAACTAATTTTGTTCTTTCGTAACTCATCGAATGCCTTGAATTTCATCTATACTCACAGTATTTTTTAAAGAGGAACTTGTTCTTTTTTTACAGATTGACAACTCTTTTAGAGTATGATATTTACTGGGTGTTTTTTTCTCTCTAAGTTGGAAAGAAGTTTTGAAAGTTTTGTTCAAAGATAAACCATGGTATATAACACATGTTAATACTTTCCAGCAAAAAACTGATTAGAACCAGACAGCACTAATCCAGAATTCAGCTACCAAGAAAACTGCTGGCAGGAGCTTGGAAAAGATTTATACCAAAAAAAAGATTGAGAAGCAAAGAAAAGAAAGCTAAGAATATGACTTCATTTGACTATAGCTTAAAGCCTAGATTTGAATGTCGGGATTGGCATTTCTTACCTTTCTAACCCTTAACCTTGAGGAATTTACGCTGAGGTTGTTGTGTACTTATTCTCCCTAACCACTGCAATAGAGCCACTGCAGTCAGACCGAACCAAATACTACCTAATTGAATTGCTAGTTGTTCTTTCCTACTGAGGCAATTAGGTGATAGGGACGACAACTACATGGTCTTCCTTTGAACTACCAAGCAATTCTGGAATCTTATTTTTCCCCTCTTAGAGCAATTGGACCTTTGAGATTAGCTGCTAAATAAGGAACCTAGCGAGGTTGTGAGATGAGCCTGCAGGGTTTCGTCTTTTTTCCCCCCTCTCTCTCACTTCAAGCATCCTGCATTTTTAACTCTGCAGTTTCATAGTATTATCTAGTGTTGGTATTTAAGGCATTTTGCTAATTACTGAGATAAGTTTCCTAAATTCTTAAGTGAGTTTGGAATAACTCAAGAACCAGGACTATTTGAAACCTAAGTGAGAATCTAAGCTGATAACTGTGAGAATCTAGTGAGTTCAAGTTGAGAACCAGTGGACAGCAAGGAAATGGACATCCACTTCATCCTGCTGTCCCACATCTTTTTTAAGTTGGGGCAAATAGTAGTGCCTGTGTCATAATTTATGAGACACACCTATGTTTATTGCAACATTTACTGTGAAAAGGTAGAATATGGAAGTAACTAAAATGTCCAGTGACACAAGTGGTTAAGGAAACTATGGCTAAAGTAAGTATGCAGCTGTGAAAGATGAACTACTATGTTTCACTGTAGTGTGGACAGAACTAGGGCTATCACTGACAAGTAAAATGGAGTGAGAAGGGATAGGACAAAAAAATAATCCTATTCATCTGTGATTTTAAAGAAACAGGATAAAGAAAGAGGGAGTAACAAATGATGACTACCCATAGCATTCGATTAAAAACTGAGATCACCAAGCACAGGGTGAAGGGAAGAGTGAATTGAACTAGAAACTAACATCAAACATTAATGGAGGGGCACAAGCACCTCTATGGTAGGAAACACTTTTTGCAGCAATAACAAACATCTACACTATTGTAAACATGTTACCTTAACTATAGTAATAAAACTTTTTAAAATGTAATTTATGGGATAATTAAGCAAAACCTATCTATGTAAAGCACTTAGATCATTTTATAGGTAGTAAATGCTGGATAATATTGATCACTATTGTTTTGGTAGAAAAGTAATTAATCATAGTATTATTAAACTTGGGAGCTAAGAATCATTTTATTTTTCAAGTCTTTTCACTGAAGACTTGTAGCTATCAGATAGAAATGATATTATGTTCCTATCTCTACAAGTTAGAAAACTGGGTCACAAGGCTTTTATGTAATTTCCTAAGCCCTAAATTTTCCAAGGATTGTCAAAAGATTAAACTAAAAACTGAATCATAATTCAAGTACATAAGGAAAACCATAAATTGAAATGAAAAATTAAATGTGTTCTGATAAGTATCAGAACAATTTCAAGTATAAAACTTGAATATGTAATATGAATACTTCCCATTCGTGGTCACATAATTTCAAAACCTGTGTATACATACCTTAAATATCTTGCCATGAAACAAGGAATTCTAGAATACTTTACTGGGTGTTGAAAACATTTTATCTCCAGACAATTTACAGTGTTTCTTAGCATGTTCATAATTGTTTATTTTCCTTTTATTTTTTTTTTTTTTTTTGCAGTGAAGCTGACTCTGGTGGGACTCAAACCCACAACCTTTGAATCGTCCATCTGTCTAGGAAGTCCAATGCGCTATCCATTGCACCACAGAGCCCTCACAACAAGCCAGACGACCCGGACTCCATGGAGGCCGCCATCTTCCACATCCAGCACCTCCCTCTCCTCACAACTCTACCCAGCAGACCAGACTATTACAGCCCGGCTCATACGCGCCACTACGGGCATCAGTTCAACAATAAATGCTTTATTCAGAGGTGACTAAAGAGTATGCCATCTGCATAGCAAGCCTCGGCAAGCTGCTTGAGCGGTTTCTTGATAGCGCAAATACCAGTAACATTTTATATTAGAACATCTGGGCGACTCCAATATAAGAGTTTGAGGCTGATGAGCCAGGAGCAAAGCAGATACCTTTTAGCTACTAGCATTGAAACAGGACGATATGGAGATATTACTGTGGTGCGCTCTAGCAAATAGATGATGAACTCGGAAGATAAAGATTGTGATAGGATATGACTGCAGTAAAAAAACCTCAATCTCCACCTGAGTAATTTTTTTTGTTTTTCTCTCCCTCCAAAAATGACACAATGATTTCTTCAGCTTAAGGTTTTAAACAGAAGCTTACAATCTTCCAGTTGGTAACAATACAGAAAATAGTGTAAACTGTTTCTCTGCAAGTATTACCTCCTAACATTTTAAAAAAAAAGGATATTTTATGGGGATGGAGGTATTAATACAAATTCTAGCTAATAATAAATTTTTCTAGTAGTTATAAATGTTGTACGGATATTTTCTAGTATTTGTGTCATTTATTCAAGATTTTCGTATTTTAGTAGCCAGAACTGCTTTTCTTCATTTTCAATTATC
>JAJIBD010033991.1:0-27640 GCA_021461705.1 Cryptotis parvus
CCACTTACTGCCATAACAAAGATGGATCCAAAGATGGGTTTTAACACAGGAAAATAAATTTCTGTTTTCAGTCTGCTTTTTTAATTGAGTCACTTGCTTCTTATACCAGTAAAGTCTAGTCACTGTAACTTATAAAAGGCAAATAATTGAAAGTATAGATTGTGAGTCAAAGTGTCCTGTTCAAATCAAGTGTCTCCTGCTTCAAGAAATAAAAGAGGACACGAGGAAATGGAAACACATTTCCTGCTCATGGATGGGGAGAATCAACAATGTCAAAATGGTAATACTCCCTAGAGCTTTGTACAGATTTAATATGGTCCCTATAATGATACCCATGACATTCTTCAAAGAAATTGACAAACACTCCTGAAATTTGTATGGATTTAATAAACCCCCGTGGATAGCTAAAGCAATCCTTGGGGAAAAGAAGATGGGGGCATCACCTTTCCCAACTTCAAACTGTACTACAAAGAAGTAGTAATTAAAACAGTATGGTATTGGAATAAAAAACAGACCTGTGGATCTATGGAATAGAGATGACTATCCTGACACCCACCCTCAAAGACATGATCAGTTAATTTTTTGATAAAGGAGCAAAGTACAAAATGGAGCAAAGAAAGCTTCTTCAACAAGTGGTGCTGGGAAAACTGGGCAGCTACATGCAAAAAATGAATTTGGACCTCTGTCTAACACCATGCACAAAAATCAGATCAAAATGGATTCAAGATCTTAATATCAGACCCCGAATCTATAAAGTACGCCAAAGAAAATATAGGAAAAACCCTCCATGACAGTGAAGCTAAAGGCATATTTAAAGACTAAACCCCACTAACAAAGCAAATAGAAGCAAAGAAAATCATTATGGGACTACATGAAACTAAAAGCTTCTGCACCTCAAAGAAAACAGTGGCAAAACCACAAAGACAATCCACAGAATGGGAAAGAATATTCACCCAATACCCATCTGAAAAGAGGTTAATATCCAGGATATATCAGGCACTGGTAGTACAGTTTGAAGTTGGGAAAGGTAGAACTTTACAAAAAGAAAACAGCCAACCCCATCAAAAAATGGGGAGAAGAAATGAAAAGAAACTTCAACAAGGAAGAAATTCAAATTGCCAAAAGATATATGAAAAACTGCTCATTATCATTGATCATCAGATGCAAATCAAAATAACAATAAGATATCTCACACTACAGAGACTGGCACATATCCAAAAGAGCAAGGACAACAAATGCTGTCATGGATGTGGGGAGAAAGGACTCTCATCTATTGTTGGTGGGAACGTCGACTGGTACAGCCTTTTCGGAAAACAATATGGACATTACTCCAAAGACTTCCTCTTGTCAAGGGAGTCTTTGGTCTATAGAATTACTCTGTTGAGCTCCCAATCAACCCAGCCATACCACTCATGGGAATATACCCTTGGAAGCCAACAGAAACACCATCTGCACTTTTATGTTCATAGCAGCACTATTCACAATAGCCAGAATTAGCCAGAATGCCCAAGAAACAACCAGAATGCCCAAGAACTGATGACTGGGTAAAGTTACTTTAGCACATCTATACAATGGAATACTATGCAGCTGTTAGGAAAAATGAAGTTATGAAATTTGCCTATAAATGATGGACATGGAAAGATCAAGTTGAGTGAAATTAGCCCGAAGGAAAAGACAGATACAGAATGACTGCATTTATTTGCATTATATATATACATATACATGTATAAATACATGTATTTGTATATATATAATATGAAACCAATATCCAATGTCAGGCAAAACATGGATCAGGAGGTCATATCAAAAGTAGAATATACCACAAATGTGTGGGAGTCAGAGTTTAGGTAAGACAGAGAATGGAATAGTGTGCTAATAGTTGAAAGTGATACCAACCTAGAATTGAGCATTGAATACAGGCAAATAGACATAATTTCTAAATATATGTATTGTAATCCACAGTGTGTAAGAGAAGAAAAGAGAGAAAGAGAGCAAAAGAGAGAGAGAAAGAAAAGAGATAAAGAACTTGTCATAGAGGCATGCTAGGGGAGCGGGAGGGAATTGGGGACATGGTGGTGGGAAATGGGCACTGGTGGAGGGAGGGGTGCTGGAACACTGTAAGACGGAAACCCAAACATGAACTTCTTTGTTTAAGTGCCTACTGTTGAGTAAATTATATAATGTGGATAACTAATAGAGTCCTCTTACTCCCCTCTATAGAAGGATGTAATAGAAATTACTCATATGGTTGTACCTAGAACATAGTCCTAATTACAATAAATTAAGCTTTTATTCATTAAAATCTCAACTGTACCTTATCCAACAGTTTGCAAATTCAGAAACTTGGAAAAGTTCTAGCTAATCAAAATATAGGAATAAAAGCTTGGAAGAAATAATTCTATGTAGATATATACTGTTACATTGGGATATTTTTTAGAAATTCCAAGAACTCATATCTTCGAATGAGACAGGAAATATAAACTCCACCAAAAGGAGATACAGGGGCCACCTGACACTTGAGGTGTTTCAAGTGTGGCTGCGGTGCCTGGTTGCATTGGCAGGTGGAAGACAAGAGATAGGCTTGTCTACACCCCCAGGGCTCTGCCCTGTGGGCCCTGGATGGTGGATGGTCTGACATAAGAAAATACTGGGGCCCCTGAGATGAACCCAGAGCCATGGCAGAGGCTGGCAAGCTACCTGAGGTGTATTTGATATGCCAAAAACAGTAACAATAGAGATGAACTGGACAAGGGACAGACTAGATGCACTGTTTTGCTGCCTGGCCCACATGGAGCAGCCCATGGAGTCTCTGAGGAATCTGCTAGTTACTGGCAGAGAGCAATGTAGCTCCTAGGGTAAAAGCAGTCATGTGGGGGAAGCCAGGCGGCCAGAATTGGAGCAGGGATTTGGGCTCCTCCCTCTCTATGCCAGTGACCATGGCTACAGGCTTGCAGCCTCCGCAACCAGATGAACCAGACAAGGGGCTGACCAGATGCACAGCTGTGACAGTGCTTAGCCACGCATGAGGCGGAATAATAAAGTAGGCTAGGACCAGGTCCTTTCCGGGATCTTTCACATTTGTACATCATAATGATCTTTGTAGTTGTAACAAACTGGGGAGATTGATGGGAAATGAGGAACTATAATGTCTCTAGAACTCACTACTGAATATACACATAGATAATTGCACCATAAACTGTAAGGCAAGTCACAAGGTACAGGAAAAGAGAGAGAGAAATACAGAGACTGAAATAGAAATAGAGAGAAAGATGAGAGACTCAGACGCACAGGGAGAGTTGCCATCCAGCTCTCACCTAGTCCAGCTGACCATGAGGCTCCCAGGAGGCAAGATGGGTTTTTGGGAGTGGGCCCACCACTTCTGTAGGGCCTCAGAAGCAGCCGGATGAGACTCTCACCATAATAGGCACCATTATCATGGTCTGGAACACAGCTCATAAGAACTCACGCCAGAGAGATGCTGATCTCAAGACCAGCTCAGAGCAGCCAAGTTCGAGCCCAGGTAGGTGGCTCTTGGAGGCAGAAGTCACCAGACATTCCTGGAGATGGAGCTGGGATCCCTATTCCCCTCTCTGACTTGTCCTGGAGGCATGGTGGCCCGCCCACGAACTGCATTGTGGCTCTCGGCCATGATGCAGAGACTCAGAAGCATGGGGGAGAGCTGCCATCCGGCTCTCCCTTAGCTCAGCTGACCATGAGGCTCCCAGGAGGCAAGATGGGTCTTAGGTGCTGGCCCATCACCTCTGCAGGGCTTCGGAAGCATTCAGATGAGACTTGTTCAGCATAATAGCTGCCATTTTCGCAGTTCGAACCCCACAGCTCATCAGAACCTATGCAAGAGAGAGGCTGACCTCAAGACCAGCTCAGAGCAGCCAAGTTTGAGCCCAAATAGGTGGCTCTTATAGGCGGAAGTCACCGAGTGTTCCTGGGGATGGAGCTGGGGTCCCCATATCCCAGGCAGGCTGGAATAAGGGGAAGGGAGGTGGGGACACTGGTGATGGGAGATGGGCAGGGGTGGAGGGATAAGTGTTGGAACATGTAGAACCAAAATCAAACATGACCATCTTGTAATTGTATCTCTAACGGTGGTATAATAAAATATATTTTTTTTAAAAAAGGAGGTACTGATGGAAGATTTCTTCCCTGTTGAGCTGCAAAGGATATTACTGAGCTCTGCAAGTGAAATGAGATGAATACCACCAAGAAGCTCTCTTGAAAGTCATGCATTTATATAGTATTTGTGAAGAATGGCTGTTGGGGAGTCACTGGGGTCCCAAACAGTATCAGGACAGAAGTTCTCTTCTACCTCCAAGGTCACCGGGGATTGATGAAAACTCACATGTCCGCACAGTTCCAAAAAAGACTTTTAGTAGTACAAAAAGCTCTGCCACCACAATCCAAGAAAGAACTCTAACTCTGGTTAGAAATTAGACCATTAACAAGAACCCAAGTCTCCTAGCAAAGAGAATCCCACCAGAGGGAGAGTCACACCAAAGAGAGGAGTAGCACTTGTAGCACTTGTCTTCCCATTATTCATCAATTTGCTCAAGTTGGCACCAGTAACATCCAGAGTGCTAGTGAAGCCCAAAGGCATCTGCTCACTCCAGAACACTAAGAGCCTCAGACCATTCCTTCATGGGAACCAGGTCTATAATTGTTACTGGGTTTTGGCGTATCAAATACAACATGGGTAGCTTGCCAGTCTCTACCGTGATGAAAAAGAGAGGAGTCCTACCCAAAAAGGGTCCTACCAGAAAGGAGTCCCACCAAAGAAAGGATCTCACTTGAGAAAGAGCCCTACCAAAAAAGGGGAGAGTACCTCAAATCAGTCCCCCTTATATACACCAAAGTAATCCTAACTTCAGGGAGGGTCCTGTCAACAAAGAACCCTAAAGTGCTTCTAGATAGTAGAAGAGTGTAGAAGGGTGGTGCCACACACTATTATAGGTATAAACAAAGGATTATGCCAAGAACTAATCCCCTTCTTCCAATTATCTCTTATGTAAAACACAGGAGAGGGGTGGCTAGTATAAAATAATATCTTAATTTCATAGGCTTCATGTAATCTAGATGGCATCCACAAGGTCCTTCTTATTTATTATCTGCACCAGGGTGATTCTGAGTATCTTGTTCTCTGTTTATGATTATATGAAGGATAATACTAGTTTGCTCTCAAGCAGGCGAAGGGCCACACCTATAATGATGATCCTTCCTATAATCTTAAATGGTAGTTTCAACATAGCCAGGATTTAGTCTCTTGGTAAATTCTAATTGTCCCACTCTGGTGCAGTGGGTATAAAGAGGAGCTGTGCCCAATCCAGATAACATAACAAGTCTTAGTAGATGTATCATAATACATCAGAAGTTACTCATTCAGAGTCAAGGTGACTCTGTAACTGCCACACCCTCCAGTGTTTACATAGAAGAGAGATCTCATTAGTATAAATCCTAGTTTAAGAATATGTAAATAGATTAAGCTGTGAGCAGACAAAACAGCAAAGCTCCCAAGCTAGCTAGACCTGTCATCTAACAAATGGCAGTAGAGCATTTTCATATGCTTTGAAGAGCAAAAAAGAAATATAAAAAGATCTGCATTTTCATTTATTTTTTCTTTCCTTTGTTCCCCAAGGTCAAATTATATCAACAATGAAGAGCTGATCATAAAATAGTCAATGGAATTATAGAATTTTTTCTTCTTTTCAAAATATGTTTCAACTACTTATATAATAGCATAGCTTACAAAAATTAAGTAAACAACAGATGAGCACTGCTGCATACTCAATGTTTCTTTAACAACTTAGACCATTTACAAGTGTTTATTTGTATGTTTCTGGACTTTCACATATCCAGATGACAATTGAATAATTTTAATTCTTAACATTAGATGATGCAAATTTTACACAGGTACTTTTGCCATATTGACAATATATAAAGTGGTATTTTCTGTAATTATGTCACTATCTATCACTATCTTCCCATTCATCATCTATTTGCTAGAGTGGGCACCAGTAATATCTCCATATGTCCTGTCTCATGCTAGTAGAACCCAAAGGCATCCACTTGCTCCAGGAACATAAAGAGCCTCAAACCATTATATTAGGTCATGGATATGACCTAATATAAACGTTACTGGTATTTGGCATATCAAATACAAAACGAGCAGCTTTCCAGGCTTGCCATGCAGGTGGCATACCCTTGTAGTCACCTCTAAATAAAGCAATGATTGATGAACCACTAGCGGCTGCGCAAGCCGGGCTGTGATAGTCTGGTCTGCTGGGTGGAGTTGTGATGAGAGGGAAGTCCGGATGTGGGAAATGGCGGGCCCCATGGAGTAGCAGGGGTCGTCTGGCTTGTTGTGAGGCTCTGCTGGGGTGGCAGGCCAGGGCTAGAACCCTGGGCCAGATTGAAAAAAAAAACTGCTGCAGGGGGCGGGTGTCGATGATCTGGGCTGTGATAGTCTGGTCTGCTGGGTGCTAATTAACTGATTTGTCTGGTTAATTATGTCAAATCTTTGAAATTTTAAATCATTTCTTTTAAAAGCAATTGTGAGGTTTATCAATGAAAATGGTTTAACAAGGCAATAAAGCTTTGTGATTTTAAACCGGTGCTTAGTTTAAATGGCTATACTATGACATTTGGTGACTATTAGGCACACTTACTCTAAGTGATTCCCTAAATTTGGCCCACACCCAACTCCATGCCCACTAACTTTTTAAAACCAACAACTTCCAATATTATGAGAAAATTTGAAAAGAACTGCATTGCTTCCTGAGTCCTTGTCCCATTTTTAAAGCATTCAGGGATGATTCTGGTAGAGGCAATAGAAGTTATTCACACTTGAGGAGTGTGTGATAATTATAAGCAGAGAGGAAAGTATAGAAAAGGCAATAGTGTTTTTTTTTAAACTGAGGATGAACCACTAGTATTTAATCTTTACTCTTTGAACTTCAAAATTACATGTTCTCTTTTAGTCCATAATTAAATTCTCTCTTTTTATTGGGGCGGAGACATGTTTTGATAACTGCCTGAACCATAAGGTAGCCTTTGAGGACTTCCATGTTAAGTCAAAGTACAAAGAAGTACAAGCCAGAGCCCATGTGTTTTCTGACCTATGGGAATTTGATATGTAAGCATGGACATGACTGAATCATGTTATTATCGAAATCTCTTAAATTGAGAAGTTGCTTCAGGAAGCTTAACATTGTCTCCGTGTGAAACACACGTCACAAAACTCTGGGGTCTTGCTCGGTAAAAATTGTTGAGGCATAACGCAGCAGAATAACCAGGGAAAACCAGTCCCTGCCTAACAAGTTTCACATGAGAATTCCAGGACCATGCAGAGAATGCAGTCTATTCTATGCCCTCACACTTACCCTGTGTATGATTTGATTTGGATGTATCTAAGCTGTCAAGGATTTTTATGTATCCTTTTACTTTCTGATCATCTCTAAACTGTGCCCTTAAAACTAATAGCCTTTTAGAATCTCCTGAAAACTAAAATTTATCTTTCTCAACCTAAATGTTTATTTTCCTCCAAAAACACACATGCCGTGAGGCCCTTTTATATAAAATGAGATGTTAGCAGCCACCGTCAAATACAAAATAAATCCATTTCCCCCAAATACAGCTTAAGTTACAGAAAGAGTCTTCTCTATAATACAGAGATAGCTAATAAAGGAATATACCTACAAAAGATATTTTGCCTGCCCAAGAATGCCAAGACCTCCAACATTTTTTTCCCCCTAAAATCTCGTTAAACTAATTCTGTGTGATAGGCAAATATGTCCTCCACATGCTGGCGAATTAAAAAATTCAGCTTTCAGTGAATAAGATTAATTGCCTCTTCAGACAAAGCTGGATTTGCGCTCCTATTAGGGAAAGGGGGGGGGGAAAAGCTAGGGGCAGGGTGCCAGCTAGACTGCAGTATTCAGTTACACGTGAAATGATTTGTAATTCTGAGTAATCACTTAGGACAAGCCCTTGCACCATTTTATCTATACATGACTCTAGGCCAAAGTCAATACTCATAGTAAAATAATGAGATGAAGCTAACTGAGCCCTTTTATTAATGCTCCAAGGAGCAAATCTGATGCTTGAGTTTCTCCCATTGAAAATATCCACTTCTTCCTAAAAAATGGACGAGTGGGTCAGGATGCCCAGTAGCAGCCAGCATACCTGCTTCAGCAAAATCATAAATAACTCGACCTTTCCCGCCTCCCCTTTGCTGTTTGTGCACCAAGCTTTACCAGCTGCAGGTGAAAACACATGAATTTTGCATTACCTCTAGGCTCATTAAAGAGATCTGGCTCTCCTAATAGTTTCCCCTGACTTAGTTCAAGATACACACACAGCGATGAACCTTAAGAGAAACAATGCATAGTACTTTTGCTTTCTCTTCATCAGTCTCATAAAGAAAATCAACTATTCTAGAAACGCACAGCTTGGTGTCAGAGTCAGCATACAACTGTGAGGAAAATGAGATGGATAACCAGCTGTCCTGGTTTCCTGGAGATGGGGCATGGAGAAGGATTGGGGGTTGGGAAGGATGCAGGGGGAAGGGGTGTCAGGAAATGCTGGCCTCCCCACAACAAACATGCTCATATCAGAACTGACATGTCCCTGTCATGTCATCACTGATCAGGTAACCAGCCTGGCAACTGGATATGGCTTCCTTGCTAAGTATGAGCAATGTGCTGGTTGAAAGCTAAAAGCTCTGCAAAAAAAAAACTTTTTAAATACCAATGTTTTCTAAAATTGAAATAATTGATCTCATACATGGATGTATTGATAACTGAAAAAAGTCCAACATTGTACAGAAAGTAAGTCTAAACCAGCTTCTACTTATTAAGCCAAAATCTTCTATACAAGTATCCAAAATAACATTGGTATTAACAGGAAAAAATCCATAAGGATACCTGCATTCCAGTTCTGGATTTGTCTTCTCTTAGGTGATTCTTCCAAGTCTCCTGAAATCTCCAAGCAATTCTTCTCATCTGTAGATGGAGAATTACATTTATAGAAAATACTGTGAAAGATAATTCCATTTATCATTTAGTACCTTAATGATTATCAACACCATTCCTTTCCATAGTTAACTCAAATTATGCAGGTGTGAAACAATGATGTAAAACAGACCACACAGATTTCAAATTACTGCAACATTTCTCTGATTAGAGCTTAAGGCTGGGAACCAAAATAACATTTTTTGAATTCAATTTTCATTAGTAACTTCAACTAGAGATAAAAGGGTAAATTTTTTTCCCCCATAAAAGCTTATATGAACCACAAATACACTCCTGACAAAACCAAGTAACTATTCAAAAAATGTCCATACAACATTTATAATAGCTACACTTTTCTTTAGTCATAAGTGGTTTTGTATGCAGTGTAAACTTGAATACTTTGAAATAAAGATCTCAGGATACATATAGTTCCTAGACTAGTAGAGAACACTAACTTATGAGAAACTTCTCTCTTTGACTGGAGTTATAGAACACAGGTAGGCTATTTGCCTTGAATGCGGCAGACTGGGGTTCGATCCCTTATGGTCCTCCAAGCACCAGCAGGAGTAATTTCTAAGTATAGAGCCAGGAGTAACCCCTGAACATCACTGGGTGTGAACCTAAAAGAAATAAAGAAACTCTCCTACGAGAATTCCTGGTAAATACCATACACATTTAGGTGAATATACACAGCGGCTCTGCCAAAATACAAGGAAGAGGAACTAGAAGTTGGAAATCAGGCATAAGCTAAATTGCCAGCATTTTAGAAAACTTTATAGTAAAAGAACTTTTATTCATTTACTTATTTTCAATTTTTTATTTTTTATTATACCACTGTGAGATATACAATTACAAAGACATTCATGTTTGGATTTCGGTCATACAGTATTCCAGCTCCCATCCCTCCATCAGTGCCAATTTCCCACCCACCAATGTCCTCTGATTCTCCCTTCTCCAAGCCTGTCTTTATGGCAGGCATTTTGCCCTCTTCTCTTTCTCCTCCCCTATCTTCTCTCTCTCCCTTCTCTTACACATTGTGACTTGCATCATACATTTAGAATATATCCCTTTGCCTACATTCAATGCTCAGTTTTAGACTGGTGTTATCATTTTCAACAATTATTAGTACATTATTCCTTTCTCTGTCTTACCTAACCTCTGACTCCCCACACACTTGCAGTAGATTCCACCCACTGACAAGACCTCCTAATCCATGTTTTATCTGGCCTCAGATATTGGTATCATGCTATTTTTTTATATCCCTACAAATAAATGCAGTCATTCTATAACTATTATTTTCCCTCTGGCTAGTTAGAACAGACAACCATATAAAGAAACTGGCACATATACACAATGGAATACTATGCAGCTGTTGAGAAAATGAAGTTATGAATTTTGAATATAAAAGAAATTTTTAAAGTTTGACCTACCAGGTGTAGAGAACAGATAGCTGAAGAATGAGCAATGAACCTGAGAGTGTGGGTTCTTATAAGCAATTCTCTAGTGTTTGCACCTGATCTGAAGGCTAAAAAGCCCTCAATTTTTAGCATATACAAGAAACTCAGATGGTACTTTTAAAGAAACAGAGTATGGGTTCTAATTAATTCTAATTCAGAAATCCTGATTTGGTTACTAATCTGCTGATTTATGAGAGCTGTGCTGTAGGCAGGTATATGGTATAAGAAATTAAATCACTCCCCAAGGATAAAACTGAGGAATATCTAGAAGGTCACAATCCCATGATAAAACCTAACTCCTACCACTTCCAATTTCTTTCATATGAGTCAGTTGTTCCACCTTGTAAACATAAGTGTGTGCTGACAGGGTGGTTGCAAAGAAGAAAATTATGAATTTTGATAAGTAAATCATTTAATATAAGGGGAAAATGTAACACAGTGCCTGGAAGAAAATGACTATAAAATAATAATGGTTATATAGCATTAGAATTGATTAATGTATCATCATTAGCAGTTGGAGGTATTCTGTGAACAGAGAAAAGTATACAGATTATTGTTAAAATCTTACTTCAGTAGGAAGTTTGCCAATTTGGGTGGGGTTGGGAGGACAGCAGGACAGTGGTGGAGGGAAGTGGAGACCAGTGTGGAGAGTCTGGTGCTGAGACGCTTTTATGTTTGAAACCCACCATTAACAGTTGTGTAAACCACAGTACCACCAGTAACTTTTTTTTTTTTTGCTTTTTGGGTCACACCGGTGATGCTCAGGGGGTTACTCCTGGCTCTGCACTCAGGAATTACTCCTGGCAGTGCTCAGGGGACCTACCTGCTGGGCTATTGCTCTGGCCCCACCACCAGTAACTTTTATTTAAAAAACTTTATTTCAGACAAAATCACACAAATGAACCAAGAACTTCTCAAAAATACAGGGGTTATCATTACTTTAGCTCAGAGATGAACTAAAGCTGAGGAATAGTTGTATAGAAAGTAAAAAGCACAGATGGAGTGATAGTTCAGTGGGTAGGGCATTTGCCTTGCATGTGGCCGACATGGGTTTGATCCCCCGGCATCCCATATGGTCTGCTGAGCATGGCCAGGAGTAATTTCTGAGTGCAGAGCCAGGAGTATCCCCTGAGAATCACCAGGTGTGACCCCGCAAAATGTAAAATCAGAAAATAGTATAAGTCAAGAATGTAGAAAAGCTTAAGAAGGGATTCAGCTTCAGAAAAAATTAGGTAAAATGATATTTCAAATTATCCATTGTGTTAGGGGTTGGAGAGAGAGTCTAGTGGGTAAGGCACTTGCCTGACACACAGCAAACCTGGATTTGACCTCTAGTACCACATGGTTCCCCAAACCCACCAGGAGTTATCCCTGAGTGCAGACTCAGGAGTAAACATTGAGCATCACCAGGTGTGGCCCAAAAAATAAAATAAAAGCTCATTGTGTTTGACAGATGGGAAGACATTAATAAACTTTAATAGGACAATAAAAAGAGAATAAGAAGTGGGGGAATAACTTGGAAAGATGTGTAATAAGATAAAATATGTGGAAGAAAAAAAGACTATTCAGAAAAATACAGGGGGTTTTTTTTTATTGCATGAGGTACAGGAGCACATCCTCATACTTAGAGACATTACCCAGTATAGAAAAAGAAGAACCAAATCACTTGCAGAGAGGATTTTGAGAAATTACAGAAGTGGAAGAAATGGAAACAAAAGTTATGAGTGTTTTTCTTCTTGGACAATAAAGGGAAAATCTTAGCTCTGAAAAGAAAAACATAATGAGGTGGTCAAAATCCCTGCAGCCTGAGTTACATAGCAGAATATAAAGGTAAGTATATTCCTGCCAGAAATGATCAAATTTCTCACAAAAACTGGAATGAAACTTCTGGTGAAAATGGAAGGGCTATCCAGGGGATGTGGGTTAGGCACTAGACGAGAGAACTAAGGATTTAGAATAAATAATAAGGAACAAGGGAATTAACCAAGGACTGTAAAAGCCACCAGGCAGCAGTGAGGCATATAACCATTTGTAAGCTTATTTAGTTTTCTCGAGCTCTCTCGAAGCTTGGGTGATTGTGAGATCAAAGAAGATGGATTGTGGGTTTAATTTAATTTAAATTTTACAGAGCAGATGTGGTAGAAGGACAAGGCAATAAAAGGAGATGGTGTTGGAGAGAACAGAGTTAAAGTAATAGACCAAGATTTAATAGGAGAAGAAAGTGAATGCAGAGAGAAGCTGATCATCTGAAAACAAACTGGGTTCTCTGGGGGTTGAAGAAGGGGGAAGGTGGGGAGGTTTCAGTGAGGTGGAATACAGGCAAAAGAAGAGCAAAAGAATTAAAGAATGGAACGTAAAGATCAAGAAATGAGAATTTTAATTGGGGGCATGTCATTTTAGAGGATTGATAGTCTCTGATGTTGAAAAATTGTGATGACTTCAAAATACTTTTTGAGTGGTACAGATATCTCATGACCTGCTTGTCCTAGAATTGATACAGGCTCTGAGGTTCCTCCATCCAGCGCCTAGGGTATTCCATGTGGTTGCTGGACTGGAGAATTTCTCTCCACTCCCTTGAAACTGAAGAAACATGATTGAGAGGGTGGTACATCTAGACAGAAACCATTCAGCATTCATAAAACACACTTTACCATTTGACTTTCATTTATTTATTTTTTTTGTCCACCTGGTGGCTCTGCACTCAGGGCTTGGCTCCTAACAGGCTCGGAACCATGTAGGGTACTGGGAACAAACCCAGATTTGCTATGTGCAAAGGCAAGCTCTGTACTATTACTCTGGCCCCACACATTACTATTTGAATGATAAATATATACTATTAAACACCATAAACTTGGTGAGTGAAGAGGGAAGAAAGATGAAGATCATTGAGGGAGAGTTAAGAAGGAAGAAGTCTGGATGTGCCAGTTATAGGAATGTGGAAATCATTTAGGAATAAAATTAATATGGTAAATTATCTAGGGTGCTTTACGAAATGTAGTAAAATGCTTTTGTGATTTGTATAGGGAAAGACGAAGAAAAGAGGAAAGCAAAATTATCCAACATAAGGTAATCTAAAACAGGCAGGCGTTTCTGGATAAAAGCAGAAAATCATTGATCTGGAACCACATCTTAAATTTTAGAAATTTTAGGGCCAGAGCAATAGTACAGCAGGTAGGGTGTTTGCCTTGCATGTGGCCAACCTAGGTCCAATCTTCAGCATCCTATATGGTCCCCCCAACAATTCTAAGAGTAATTTCTGAGTTCAGAATCAGGAACCCTGAGCATTACTGGGTGTGACCCTGAAAAAAAGCAAAAAAGAAAATTAGAAATTTAATATCTGTTAATAGGATTAAGGAAGTCAGAAGACTTTTAGGTTCATGATTTATGTTTTCCATTCACTTATCCTTAAATGTTTATTTCCCCAAACAAATTTACTTTCTGTCTCTACCTAGAATATATAACTATTTATGGCTGCTTCCATTTATGTGACTTCTAACACCTGAAATCTATACTGTAGACATTGCCTTGATTGCCATTATTCCCTTTTGCTAATGTTTCTTTTTGGTCGCACCTGCTGATGTTTTCTTCTAACTCTATCAAGCATCAATCTCAGTGGGCTCAAGGGACCATTTAGGTGCCAGGGATTGAACGCAGGTTGGAGCATGCAAGGCAAAATGCCCTACTTGCTGTACTTTTGCTCTGACTCTTTTATTGCTATATTCTTTCATACTCCAAATAGATTTGTGAACTTGGAAACTTTTATATATCACTGGTCTTTCATTTACTACTTCAGGCTGAAGAGAGCTGAGGGTTAAAGGTTATTAATAGAACCTTAATTCCAACCATGTAATTTCCTTTTAATACTTTCCTTTCTTCCTTTCAGTCACCTCCCTGTTTCCTTTTAGCTTTTCTTTTTTTCATCCCTTGTTCGCTATTGAAATATATGTTAATTTTTATGTATTTGGAAGCTATATAGATAGGGCACCCAAGACTTTTATGTAATAGTTTTGCTGCTTTTGTCTTGTAAGCCTAAACTTAATGATTTACTTCCCAATATTGAAAATGATTTCTGATAATTTGTATTCTGAGTATAGAATTTTTTGTATTCTGAGTATATAGTATGTTTTTCTGAGTATAGAATTAACTGTAATTTACTTTCTCATTCTCCTGAAACTATTACATAATTGATATTTTGAACTAGTATCTTAAAAAGGAAATTAAGAGCCAAAGTAAAGCTGCCATAACTTGTAAAATTGTCATTGTTTTTTAAATACTATCAAAGTGCCTAATGTTTATGTTAAATTTCATGATTAAAACAATTTAATGACTCTATTATAAACTAGGCTATGCAAACATTTAAATCCTATTTTAAGTAAAAGGTGACCAAGCATGATATTTTTAATTTTTTTTAACAATCTTGTTTTCTGCAACAAAAAGATAAAAGAAAGTATTTGTATTTAGGCTTGTATAACACTTTAAAGAAAATAATGTAATTTTGATATAGATGAATGTGTTTTCAAAAAAGTGAAATATTAAATATTAACATTTATATACTAAATATAACAGCTAATTCTTAATGCTCCACTAATAAATACTATTTGAAAAAAGTATCTCAAAATCCTTTGTCTTTCTTTCTTTTCTTTTTCCTCTGAATAATTTTGGCAGGAAAACTCAACATTTTATTTGATTATTTAAGAGTTCCCTTTGGAGTGGAAGTAGATAGAGCTTGATATCACTATGTATAAATAAATAATTTGAAGGTTTCTATGTCCAGATAAAATCCTAAAATCAGATAAGTGGGTTTCATTTTATCTCTTGTTATTTTAGTGGTGGGAAGCCTGGTTTCTCTCCCCTCAATGACCTGTAGTCCTCCCAAGATTGCTCCCTCTGGGCCTCTCTTGTGGCCTGAGGGATGTATTTAAAATCTCATCAGCCCTTTTTAATCTGATTGCCATTCTGCATTTTAATCTCTATTCCTAGGTCCTCTCATTAATCGGGAAAGACCCTTTTCTCTCCACCACCTAAACCACACTCAGTCCACAATTGCTCAGGAGTTATAAATGCAGATTATAGATCTGCTTCATTATGAAAATGTGTCTGGTGACACTTTTCTTCTGACAGTCAACAATCTCAGATTCAGTAAACAAGCTTATAATTGTGTATGCCATTTAATATTGTGAGGGTTGCTAGTGATGGCTGCATGCTTATAAAAGGTAAATGGAATTCATCAGTTCATTTCTTAATTTTTAAGCAAATATTTGCTTAACACCTAAAATATGCCAGAAATTGGGCTAGCATTAAGAATACAAAGATGAATAAACATGTTCCCTGTCTTCAAAAACTAGCAGTCAAGTAAAGAGACAGTCATGTAAATAAATGATTGTAAAAGGATATGACAAAAATAAGTAAAGTATGAAATTCAGTTTGGGTACAGTGGATAGATGAATGAACAAACCTAAGAGGAAGGGCAGGAATGGTGTAGCTGAATACCACACAGAAGTTTGGACAGTTTTGAAAGAATATGGCATAATAGAAGAAAGCCATTTCAGGGAAAGATACAGAACTCCAGAATTAAAAAAATACTTATCAACAGTCTGGCCTATAATGAACATAGGATGTCCAATTACTGAAATTGGCAATTATAAACTTGTGTGAGGAAATAAAAACATTATTTTCAGTATCAGTATTTATTCATCTTAGTTTGTCCTGAACACCTCATCATAGTACTGGAGGGATAGTAAATACAGTGGGTAGGACACTTACCTTGCAAGCAGCTGCTCTGGGGCTTTCCTATCCTGGCACCCCATAGGGCCCCTGAGAACTACTACAGTCATCCCTGGTACAGAGCTAGAAGTAAGCCCTGAGAATAAGTGTGGGAGACCCCAAAAAACAAACAAACAAAAAAACATGATATGATCCAAAAAATAGTACAGAGATTAAGGTCGCCTGCCTTACACCCCCTGGTTTATTTTATCTATCTATCTATCTATCTATCTATCTATCTATCTATCTATCTATCTATCTATCTATCTATCTATCTATCTATCTATCTATCTATCTATCTATCTATCTATCTATCTATCTATCTATCTATCTATTTTTGCTTTTGGGTCACACCCGCAATGCTCAGGGGTTACTTCTGGCTCTGGACTCAGGAATTACTCCTGGCAGTGCTTGGGGACCATATGGGATCCCAAGGATCAAACTCCAGTCAGCAGTGTGCAAGGCAAACGACCTAACGGGCCGTACTATGGCTCCGCCCCACATCCCTGGTTTGGATCCCTGGCACCTCTCATGGTCTCCACAAGTAACACCATCAAGGGCCCCACACCATGAGCACTGCTGCATGCCCCCCACACCAAAACAAAAACACAAATAAAACCCCATGATAATGGTGAGATAGACATGACATGGCACCTAAAAATCTTAAGACACATCAGAAGCGCATCTTCCAGAAATAGGTCCCAGCACACTGAAAGAAAGTTTCTTATCCTAGTGTAGCATTATCACAGTGTTGGGTGACTTGGAAAAGTGAGGAGCAAGGGAGGCAGCCTCCAGAAAAGAGTCCTTTCACCTCTCTGCTTCATCCACTTGGGCATCTAAGGAAATGTCGGTGTGGGTGAAGATTGGTAATGTCCACTTAATAGTACCTACACGGCACAGACACTCATATCCCATCAGCTCCATGAGGCAACCTTCCAGCAGCACCTGGAGCTCACTGAGTTCTTGAGGAGCCGTGGACTTAGGCTGGAGTGAGAATTGCTCTGAAGAAAAGTCAATTCTAACCTCAGCGTAGGCATTCCAGGTCTATGACCTTACCTTGAAGAAAAGTATTTCAGGAAGGGCAAAATGGTGAAGCAAAACAGCTTTTATTAATAGAGAGAGAAAGAGAGAGAGACAAACAGAAAGAAAGAGAGAGATAGACAGAGACAGAGAGAGACAGAGACAGAGAGACAGAAATGTTCAAGAAAAGAACTTAAAAGACCAAACCAGCAAAAATCTCAAATGACTTTGGGGAGAAGGTCATAAAATTCCTCCAAATTATCTTGGTCTGGAGTTTTCTGCATACATAAAAAGTTAATCTGGACATTGTCCCAGGGAAAGCCTTTCACTATAGGATTGTCCTTTCATAATCTTCTCAAACCTTTATATTCTTCTGTAGCTTCTTTTCTGAGAGGTTCCACCCTTCTCTGGGTGGCACCTTAGTTTTTTTTTCAACTCCAAAGGGTTCAGGTTTTGCATCTGAAAGAGAAGTGGCCTTCTCTTCTCCTGTCTCAGGTTACTTCAGGGTCTTGCAATTTCTTCATCAATTTTATTGTCAAAAGATCATTACTATGACCCTCCTACCTAGCTGCCTGTAATATCAAGAAACAGAATTTGAAGAAATGTAAAAAATTTTACCCTAAATAGAATTCATCACCCAAAACTATCACAAGCAAAGACCCTCTTTCCTTATCAGACATTGTATTCTGGAGCATTTGCAAGTGACAATCCTTTAACCTCAAGGAAACTGCCATCCTTTATGTATGTCTATTGCTTTGTTTCTATCAGACAGCCCCCTCCCCCCCCTTACAAATCCACTTCTCTTCTCTCCAACAACTTTTGTTCCAGGCCCTTTCTTATAATGACTTCCTTATAACCCTTTTTATAATCCAGTTCTCTCCAACAACTTTTGTTCCAGTCACTTTCTTATAATGACTCTTGCAGATACTCAATTCCTTTGGGCTTTTTTCTCTTGTTCACAACCACTTTTAAACTCTAGTGAGGAATCCAAAGGGTGCCTTCTGTTTAGGCCAACCTTTACAAAAAATAAGAACCCACCAGACAAAAATGTTGCAATTAGGGAAGACAAGGAATTATAATTAATTAATGGTCACCAACCACAAATCAACACTGAACACTAAGATTAAAGTCATCTCTCACTTATTACCAGGGTGAATATTTGTTTTGGGTCACTCAGACTAAATCCTAAATGGGAATGTATAGGCTTCCCCATCAAGAAATTCTTGGGACACTAGCAGAATTGTCCATGATTTCACATAACCCTGATTCTGTTTAGCCAGAGATAACTTAAGATTTCATAGTTTGGATAAAAGAAACTGTGGTACACCTACACAATGGAATACTATGCAGCTGTTCACTGTATCACTGTACCACTGTCTTCCCATTCATCATCGATTTGCTCAAGCGGGCACCTGTAACATCTCCATATGTCCTGTCTCATGCAAGTAGAGCCCAAGGGCACCTGCTTGCTCCAGGAATATAAAGAGCCTCAAACCATTCCATCAGGTCATGGGAATGAGGTCTATAATTGTTACTGGTATCTGGCATATCAAATATGACACGGGTAGCTTGCCAGGCTCTGCCGTACGGGTAGCATACTCATGTAGTCATCTCAAAATCCAGCATTTATTGATGAACCGCGCTTAGCAAGCCGGGCTGTGATAGGCTGGTCTGCTGGGTGGAGTTCTGAGTTATGCAGCTGTTAGGAAAAAACAAAGTTATAAAATTTGCCTATAAATGGATGGACATGGAGAAGGTCATGCTGAGTGAAATTGGCCAGAGGAAAAGGACAGATATAGAATGATTGCATTTTTTTTGTGTTATATAAAAAAAGCATGATACCAATATCCAAGGCCAGACAAAACATGGATCAGGAAGCCTTGTCAGTGGGTAGAACTTACTGCAAATGTGTGGAGTCAGAGGTTAGGCAATGCAGTGAAAGGAACCATGTACTAACAATACCAGCGAAGAACTGAGCATTTAAAGTAGGCAAAAGGATATACATGATAACCTCTAACTGTATGTATTGCAAGCCATAGTGTGTGTGTGAGAACAAGAGTGAGTGAGAGAGGAGAGAGAGAGAGAGAGAGAGAGAGAGAGAGAGAGAGAGAGAGACTGGAGAGAAGTAGAAATGTCTTTGCCATAGATGCAGGCTGGGGAGAGAGGGGAAATCCACGGGACATTGGTGGAGGGAAATGGGCACTGGTGGAGTGTATGGTGGGTACTGTATGACTGAAACCCAAATATGATATACACTTTTGTAACTGTATATCTCACAGTGGTATAATAATTTTTTTAATTCCATAGTTTAAAAGGCTCAGTCTTGGGGTCAGAGCAATAGTCCAGTGGGTAGGGCGTTTGCCATACGAGGCCAGGGTTCGATCCCTGGTATCCCATATGGTCCCCCGAGCACCGCCAGGAGTAATTCCTGAGTGCAGAGCCAGGAGAAACCCCTGAGCATTGCTGGGTGTGACCCCAAAAAGAAAAAAAAAGCCTCAGTCTTCCAAGTCTATCTTGCACTGCAGCTGCAGCACAAAACCCCTAGGCAGCTACCTGTGACCAGCCAGCTATAACCTGCAAGTTCCCAAGACCCATCCCCAGATTTCAGATATCCATTGCGGCGAAGTTATTATCTTTGCTTCCTGACTGACCAGTTATAAATCAGAGGTGCCCAGGATACTCTCCCTCAGGTTCAATTAATTTGCTAGAATGGTACACAGAACTCGGGAAACCTGTTTACTCACTAGATCACTGATTACAATGGATATAAGTCAGTAACAGCCAGATGAAAGAGATGCTTGGGGCAATGTATAGACAAGAGGCATAGAGCACACATGCCTCTACAGGCACACCCTTCTCCCCAAATATCCAGGAAGTTCATCCTGGAAACTCTCTAAAGCCCTTAATTTTTTAATTTTTATTTTAAATGGAGGCTTCAGTTCGTAGCATGACTGATTACATCTTAGGTAAATTGAATTGGCAATTCAATTCAATCTCCAGTCTTTTCCCTCCCAGGAGATCAAGAGGGTATGACTGTAAATTCAACTCTCAATTTACATTTGTTTCCTAGCAACCAGCACCCATCTTCAGGTGATTTTCCAAAAGTACCTTCTTTAACATAACAAGACCTTTAACATTCTCAACTCTTGATAATTCTTAGGTTTTTGGAGTTATGGGCCAGGCACTATGATTGGATACCAAATATGAAGCATAAAATCTCAGTATTCTGTATCTTCACTATGCTCATTTAGATGGACTTCCCTAGCAGAGAAGCTGACGTCATAGTTCACTAAGGATACATAGTTCATTAAGGATACAGTCACATAATATAATACCCCTCTCACTACCAAATATGCATTCCAATCTTCTTTTCATTTTCCCCTTCTTTCTCATTATTTAAAAGGAATTAACCCTTTTCGAAAATTCTCTTTTACTGGACCCCAAAGATAATATTTTGGGTAGGACACTTGCCTTCATAAGGCTGATCGGGGTTCAATCCTGGAAACCCATAGGATCCTCAGAACCTGCCAGTGTGATCCCTAAGCACAGAGTGGAGAGTAAGCACTCATCATAGCCAGTGTGGCCCAAAACAAACATACAATTCAAGATACTCTTTTCAAAATATTTCAAGCAACTTTATAATTATTTTTCACCTCTAATCAATTGTTCTCATTGTTATTTACATGTTTTCCAACCTGACCTTAAAGTAATGAAAATCATGAAAAAATTCTCTCTTGATTTCCATATTATCTCTAACTGGTCTCTTAACTACTCAAAGATCACTTCGAAACCATTCTCAACTTCATCACATCTATGAAACAATTTTTGCTTACTTCCCTAATATACCGATTTTTTTTCGAAAGCTTCAATAATATATATTACCACACCTACTCTTGTTGGTGGCTAATAGTTGGCCAACATTCAAGATATACTTTCCTTCTGACTTTATATCTTTTGCCTTTTTGCAGCAACATATTCTCCTGTTCATATTCTATTACCATTAAGTCTTTCTTCTCAGGTTGCAAAAATATTCCGTAATTAGTACTGTTTGTAAATTACAGTTACTTGAGGGGGCGACCAAGGGAACAGGTAAGTAAGGGAAAGAAAGGATAAAGTAATAGAAGACTTATCAAGGTGAACATGATAGGCCAAAACATCCCGTGATAAGACTAAGCCCGCGAAGGCTGCCTACAAACTACAAATTGCTTCACTTCAATTTTTCCAAAAGACATGATGTCACTTAGTTTTTAGAAGCTTTCAGTACCTAGTCCTGGGTCCTCTTCTCTTATCACTCTCATATCCCTTCCAGTTAGTATATTAGTCTCATAAAAGTCATCTCCAAGTTTAGTAATACTCTGTTGTAGGTAACACTGTTGCCCAGAGCCTCTGATCCTGCCTGTAGTTATCTCTACAGGCCACTTTGTAGATATAGGGGGGCAAGAAAACAGTTTGAATCTGTGACTTTATGTGGCGAGTATATCTTACCATGTATTCCTATCCAGGTGGTATATTTTCTCTCATACTACCACAATCAGTGGGGGACTAGATAGATCTTACCAGTATATCTTCCTGGCCATGTTGGATCTCTAAAAGTAGTTTGACCAAAGAGAAATGCTGTTTTTCCCCAAGTAAGCAAGCATGGTCTCTGATAAGTCTAAAGGCTAATGTAAACACAATCTATGAAGTAAAGGTAGGAATCTTAGAAGCCTTGGAGAAATATATACCTGGCTGTTGAATATCCATTGACACAGATATGTCCTTCCCTGATCTACTAAAAAGCCTGCAACCTTGATCTTGGGGATACTAACATTTCAAATGGGAAGTAGGTGAGATTATGGGGAAGTTACCTGAGGGGGATTATCCTAACTGCTTTCCAGTGATGGTGGCTTTTCTGAGCTGAAAGTTATAGGTGCTGTAGCCGCTTGGTTCCTCGCTTTTTGACCATTTTTGCGCCCTCTTTACTCTCTGCCCCTGCCTCTTGGATCTACTCCATTGGGGCCTTAGCATGTGGTAGCAGCCATCTTGTCCTACCCATTCTAAACCCACACAGGACCAGGGTCCAGCAGGAACCTAAAGTCTGGGGGTTTTCCTGGTTACTGGATTGTATACCAGAACAAGTCTGAAAGTAAAGTCTTTTTAAAACTGCTGGATTCTCATGTCTTTCTCCGTCAGCCAGCCACTGATCCCCTGGGCAAGAAGGGGATCCCTGACCTTGCTTCCAGATTTTAAGTCCGGAGTCCATAGTACCAGACATGTGGTACCCCAAATTCTTACCAACACAATAGGTTGCTATTCCAGGTATAACTTCTGATAAAACTTATCTATTTGGAGGTTTACTAGGTATCTTATATTTAGAATCTTTTTAAATAATACGTCTCTTTCTCTATTATCAACCTGAATTTGTTCCTTTAATTTTGGCATTTTAATGAATTGCTTTTTCAGAAGCTTTACACAAATAGAAATCTGAGATTTGTGTGTAATCGATTCCCCATCTTCTTTTACCCCACATCCAATCTATCACAAAAACTTCTGTATCAATTCTGCTGACTTAGATATCAAACATTTATTAATTTTTGCATTTTGGTCCAACCTGGCAATGCTTTAAGTTATTTCTGGCCTATGCTCAGAATTACTCTAAGCCAGCTCTAGGGACCATAGGGATACTGGGATCGGTAAACGAAGGTGAGCCATGTGCAAGGCAAATGCTGCACTATCTCTACTTTTTAGTAATCTCTTTCATCATCATTACTATTGTCAGATCTCTGCTTCCATTTTTGCATTTAACCAATTTACCACCCTCAACTCAATAGCCAGCATTATTTTCAAAAACAAAAGCAAAAATTGTTCTCCTAACTTAAGGGATTTTTGTTTTTACTATTTTCTATAGATAAAAATTCTTTTTTCTTGAAACAAATCCTGGTCTTCTCCCTTATTTCAGATTAATTATTGGCTAAAAACTATCTTATTCACAAAGCGCTGAATTTGAACATTAAACTATATGATTACCATATAATTAAAATGAATTACTACTATATACTTATTCAAACTCATGACATATCACTACAAACTAATCACTGCGAAAGTATCAATGCTTCTCTGTTTAAAGTATTTCTATTGCTCATTCTCTTGAGAAAAAGAGTCCCTCAAATATTCCCATGGCTCTTAATCATGTATTCACTTATGATCACCTATTAAATAGGCAATCCAAAAGAGAAATAATTTCACTAGGGCATTTTTTGGTATTTCTTTGATCCTAGACTTAACATAACTCCATAAATTCATTTGTGCACACTCAATTTGATGACATTTACCTTTCCCACTATGTGGTAAACATGAGTATTAAAAGAAAACTCACTAACTCTTCTGGAAGCTTGGGAGAGAGCCAAGTGATAGGACATGCGACCAACAAAGAGAGCCCTAAGTTTTGAGAGTTCACACACCCCACTACCACGAAGTATAGCCTTAGTGAGTTCTAAGCATTTGCGGCCTAAGCACTTTGGGTGACCTCACACCTGTAAAACTGGGATCCAACTTTCACACCAGGTGTGGCTATGGCACCTGATTCCTACCATATGCTCTGCTGGGTGCAATTCCTAGTTAAAAAATAAAAGTATGCCTCCCCTTTCTTAGGGTTCAAAGCCTTATTTATTTGTTTCATGCCACTATTGAAAAAGAACAAAGAAAGCAATGGAGTTAGAAGCAATCAAGGTTTTTCTTTTTATTTATTTTTAATACACTCACTTTCTAAATCCAAATAAATACAAGACCTTTGACTACAGTGACCGACTAGAGTACAATGACGATGAAAGAAAATGCCAGCATAGGAGGAGTGCACATAATATATTTTAGTCCTTTGTAAGAAGAAAGTAAACATCTATATACAAACTCCACGAGGTGCTTGGGTTTAAATACTTTTTGATAATGAGAGGGGCTTCAGTAGCTCTTCTTAAAAAATTAACGTGCGGGCCGGAGCGTATAGCCCAGTGGGTAGGGTGCTTTGCCTTAATAGTGGCCGTCCTGTTTGCCGTCCGAGTTTGATCCCCTGGCATCCCGGCTGGTCTCCCGAGCACTGCCAGGATAATTCACAGTGCAGAGCCAGGGAGAAACCCCTAAGCATTGCCAGGTGTCACCCCAAAAAAGCAAAAAAAAAAAAAGTCAAAGTATTGAAAATTCAGCTTAGAACAAAAAGCTTTTCATATGAAAGTTTAGACTGAATTAGTTTGACAGTATCAGATTAATGATGTTTAGAGCCAGGAAGGGTCCCGGGATGGACTGGCTCGGTGTGATCATTTTGCAGGAGAAGCGTAAGGAGAAGGGAAGTTTGAAGCTCTGCAGGAAGAAAAAGGTCGCCTTATTTCTGCATAATATGGTAGGCCTATTGCAAAAATATTTATTTTTTAGTAACTAATACAAATATATGGACTAATTTGAAAACATGCTATTATAGACACTAGGTCTATAAGAAAATATTCTCTCATGTAATCATCTAATATTAAATCTTTTTTTGTACTCCCTAAAAGTCCCATATGAGGAGAAAATTAAGACAGTGGTGAAAATTATATTTTCCTGACTTGAAGAATTGAATTGAAAAGGTGCATAATAATAATCACACTACAAAGGATTATTTTTTCATTGAAAAAGTATCTACTTTTTCATGAAGTTAATAGATAATTTTATTTCTTTAATTAAATGTGTTCTAAGTTTTGGTCTTGTTTATTGAATTTTATTTTTTTGCTTTATGAGATTATTTCTACATAAGGGATCTTCAGACTATAAACTCATAAATCCTTACTAAGGTTTTAACCTTCAAAAGCTGACACATATTTTACGGCTTTAAAGAACCCACTGTGGCATTGTATACTGCATTCTTTGTCCTCAGAAAATGTAAAACTCTCATATCCTTTTACAGAAAAATTTACACCATTTAGTTTTTAAAACAAAAACAAAAACACTATCTACCATCTCCCACCCTGAATAGAAACATGATATCCTTTAAGAGGCGGTCTTCTATAGAAGATAAGGGACCACTGTCACAAAGAAGGTTAAAATAGCAGGATTAACACCAGAGTGTGAATACTGCTTTGTGCCAAGATAAATATCTCCATGGCAAACTTCTGAGAAGAATAGGTTGGGTATTTTCTTTATGACATCCTGCCCTAATAAATTCCTTCTCAAATTCCTTAAGTCCACTTTAGTGACTCAGAGCTCCTAGGCACAGAATTCTATTTGTTTGATTCCAGACTACAAAAGTGATCTAAGTTAACTTATATGTTGTATGGGGTTTTATTAAGCATTTAAATGATTTTGTATGTTTAAATATGAATATTAAAGAATGCAAACACTTTCAGTGCATATTTGAAAAGATAAGATTTTATTAAACAAAATATTAAGAAATAAAAGCTTCAATTATTATAACAAACGAGTGAATGGTGAGCAAGATATGAAAGAAATTTACTTGTTCACCAAGATTCTTCAGTAAATGACAGTTTTCCAAGTCAGAAAACATACCAAACAAAATACATTCATTCCAGAAGGCAGTTGCTATAAAAGTTATGGGAACAATGGCTTGGCACGCTGAAACCTCATGTGAGAGTTAAAAATATAAAGACTCTTATTATTTCAGATATATTAACGACAACTGAAATTGTAATTGCTTCGTATAGACGTCTAGGCTTAATCTTGGGTAGTTTGGCTTCCTTTTTTCCGTAAAGCAGGTGACTAACGATGCCCTGGAAACAATTAACTTAAAAAGAAACAGCTAGAGCATTTGATTCCTTTGATGAAAACACTAGACCGCCCACCAGTCCCCAGTGGAAATCCCATTACAAACTCCTCCTCGAGGAAAGACTATGGATGAGGAAAGGAAGGGAGAGGAACATATTTGTTACCATTTTTTATCTCAGAAAAGCTGTTTCAAGTGATCACTAGTGAAAAGGCTGATAGTCAATCTTGTATTTTTTCTCCACGCTTGACATCAATGTTGCCAATACATGATATAATCATTTCTGTCAAAAAGCATCATTCATTTCCAAACTGCAGAGTTATTTACAGTCATGTTTCACTCAATGTAACACTACTACCAACGCTCAGCTGTCCCTTCTCTGTTTTAAGTAAACATTCGGGAAGGTACTTTTAAAGGTTTTTCATTTAGGGCGTAGCTAACAACTCCTGAATGAACCCAAAGAGAAAAACTTTCTTCCCTTGTCCAAATACCATTTGGACAAATGGATAAAGTTTTTCACAAAAAACCTGGCATTTCAAATTAAGTTCTGTTTGGTAAGAGACGCGGTGCCGAAAAGCCATGAAATTTATAATGACAGCAATATGGATCCCCAATAAAGAAGACTGGGTTGTATTTTGTTTTAATTATAACCATTTTAAATTTGTGTGAATTTAAATTCTCTGGAAATCAGAATAATGTAGTTTCTAGTTAAGCACCTACTCTAAATCTCTGTTTACAAAAAACATGGTGGACAGGCTTTGAATACAATTAAAGAGAAAATACAGAAAAACTTCGCCCTCTGCTCCTAAGTACTCATATGAATAATTCACATCTCATGGTTTCTATGCACCCAGTATGGTAAAGAAACCGCATACAAATATAAGAAAGAATGATGGAGATTTAAGTTGAAATGAGCTCTAATGGAAATTAGCAGCAGTGTTTTTAAGACTACATTTGATTTATGCTTCTTCCATCTGCCTCAAGAGAACAAATCTTTAAAAATCTGGTGTATCCGAACTCCCTATTTCCTGTGGAGGTAACTACTTATGTCTTTTTACTAGAAGAAGACACGGTAATGGTTATGAAGGTGAATGGAATTTTGAAAATTGGTGGTTTAAAGCCACTTTGGCAGGAAAACAATTATAGTCTAATGGCTTTCTAGAAGCCATTTATTCTCAGTGCTTTTCCTAATAGAAGGTATTAATATCACTATCAATGTGTGTGTGGGCTCTCCTTCTTGCTAGAAACTACTTCATATAAGCTAAGAGATGTTTTCAGACATTCTAAATATATTTTTCTATTTGAACATCTTGCATTTTTTTTAATATTATAGGACCTCTAAACAGCTCTAGTACTCAGGAGCCAGAAGAAATAAAATGCACACTGAAGGTCTTACAACAGCTGGGTGCTCTATCACTTGAGCTATTCCCTGGATTGCTTTTCAGCTAGCTCCTATTGAGATCATTCTGAAATCAGTGCATACCTGATGGCAATTGTTACTGTAAACCTACTGTGGCCTCTTCTATAAAATGATCTCATTAATGTTTTTCTTCAAACAATGTATTATTCTATTTTACTAAGTGATTCTAATGAACAGAATTTTGAAGTTGTTTAGGTTTTGCTGTTCATATTGATAGCACAGAACATTAGTTCTTTAG
>JAJIBD010033992.1:0-56773 GCA_021461705.1 Cryptotis parvus
ACCCTCCCTCTTTTGACATCAATGATCACTTCTTTGTAGAATGGTGAGATCCTGGTGGTGAATCCGTAATACAGCTCACGAAGGATCTTGATGTATTGGGTTTGAACACCCTGTTTGACTAGGGCTTCGATGACTGCTTCAGTCTCCACAGAATCAAAGGCTTTCTGTAAATCAATGAACGTGAGACAGAGTGGCATCTTGGTACTCCCTACAAACCTAAATGAGTTTGGTTACTGTGTGGATATGGCCGATTGTGCTGAATCCTTTCCAGAAACCTGCTTGCTCACATGGTTGACCTTCATCTAGTGTTCTGCTAATCCTGTTCAGGATGACTCGTGTAAACAGCTTGTAGATGACAGACAACAGGCAGATGGGGCATTAGTTGCCGATGTCATGAATGTCTCCTTCTTGAACAGTAGAACTGTCCTGCTGGTTTTCCATTGGGAGGGCACCTTGCATTCGGACAGGTAGCGTGTGAAGAGCCGAGCTAGTGTATTGATGAGTACCGACGGCAGATTCTTCAGATGTTCGGGTCTGACTCTGTCTGGGCCTGGTGCTGTTCCCTTCTTTACCGATGAGATGGCATGTCGGATTTCAGAAGGGAGAACGTTGGGAATGACATATCCATCCTGTGGAATTTGGTATGTGGGCAGGTGGATGTGGCTATCAAAGAGATTTGAGTAGAAGTCCTGGATAATCTTCTCCATTGCCTTTCTGGAAGATGTGATAGATCCATCAGGCGCCGGAGGGCAGTCATCTTGGTCTTATGTTTGGCAGAAGGACAGGCGGGCAGTGCGCACACTTTTCCCGGCTTCTGCTGCATCTTCCAGTATTTCTGCTCTTCTGTCTTTGAGGTCTGCTTTTATCGCTTCTCTGCACTGTTTAGCAAGCTTGGACGTTAGCATTTGGTCTCCTGAGGCTCGCGCTTGCCACGTTGGCGAATGAGCTCAAGAGTTTCTGAACACAAGCGTCCTTTTGTGTCTTTTCTCTCTCTCGGCATTCTTCGCACAATCATGGAGGTGCTGAACCAGACGGTTGTATTCTTCATCAATTTCTATCTTCATTGTCTATGCACCAACATCCACATACAAAGAAGATGAAATTGAGAAATCTTTACATGGAATTGGAGGAGTTCTATAAAAAAGATCACACCTTCTACAAGATCATAGTCGGTGATTTTAATGCCAAGATAGGATCGAGAAGATCGGCTGAAGAACTCCCCATCGGGACCCATGGCCTAGAATGGAACGAACAAGGTGAGAGACTATCTGAGTTCATCATGTCCACCAAGACTATTCATGGGAACTCACAGTTTCAGAAAGCTGAAGTGAAACGTTGGACATGGGAATCTCCTGGAGGACAGTTCCCACAATGAAATTGACCACATCATCTTCAATCGATGGTTTTGTCTGACCGATGTTGCTGTCATCCCCAAATTCCAAACAGGATCGGACCACCGTCTCCCTTCGGCAAAATTCTACTTCCCGCAACGGGAGAAAAGGCTGCAAAGTTTAAGAAGAGAACTCCCAGAACGAACCACCAACTGGGAACTCTTTGGCACCATTGCGCAACATGGGAAGATACCATCATTGATGACATTGATGAAGAATACAACCGACTGGTTTACGATTATATGAAGGATAATACTAGTTTGCTCTCAAGCAGGCGAAGGGCCACACCTATAATGATGATCCTTCCTATAATCTTAAATGATAGTTTCAACATAGCCAGGATCTAGTCTCTTGGTAAATTCTAATTGTCCCACTCTGGTGCAGTGGGTATAAAGAGTGAGCTGTGCCCAATCCAGATAACATAAGAAGTCTTAGTAGATGTATCATAATACATCAGAAGTTACTCATTCAGAGTCAAGGTGACTCTGTAACTGCCACACCCCTCCAGTGTCTACATAGAAGAGAGATCTCATTAGTATAAATCCTAGTTTAAGAATATGTAAATAGATTAAGCTGTGAGCAGACAAAACAGCAAAGCTCCCAAGCTAGCTAGACCTGTCATCTAACAAATGGCAGTAGAGCATTTTCATATGCTTTGAAGAGCAAAAAGAAATATAAAAAGATCTGCATTTTCATTTATTTTTTTTTGCCTTTGTTTTTCCCAGGTCAAATTATATCAACAATGAAGAGCTGATCATAAAATAGTCAATGGAATTACAGAATTTTTTCTTCTTTCAAAATATGTTTCAACTACTTATATAATAGCATAGCTTACAAAAATTAAGTAAATAACGGATGAGCACTGCTGCATATTCAATGTTTCTATAACAACTTAGACCATTTACAAGTGTTTATTTGTATGTTTCTGGACTTTCACATATCCAGATGACAATTGAATAATTTTAATTCTTAACATTAGATGATGCAAATTTTACACAGGTACTTTTGCCATATTGACAATATATAAAGTGGTATTTCCTGTAATTATGTCACTATCTATCACTATCTTCCCATTCATCATCTATTTGCTAGAGTGGGCGCCAGTAATATCTCCATATGTCCTGTCTCACGCTAGTAGAACCCAAAGGCATCCATTTGCTCCAGGAACATAAAGAGCCTCAAACCATTATATTAGGTCATGGATATGACCTAATATAAACGTTACTGGTATTTGGCATATCAAATACAAAACGAGCAGCTTTCAGGCTTGCCATGCAGGTGGCATACCCTTGTAGTCACCTCTAAATAAAGCAATGATTGATGAACCACTAGCGGCTGCCAAGCCGGGCTGTGATAGTCTGGTCTGCTGGGTGGAGTTGTGATGAGAGAGGAAGTCCGGATGTGGGAAATGGCGGGCCCCATGGAGTAGCAGGGGTCGTCTGGCTTGTTGTGAGGCTCTGCTGGGGTGGCAGGCCAGGCGGCTAAACCCTGGGCCAGATTGAAAAAAAAACTGCTGCAGGGGGCGGGTGTCGATGATCCGGGCTGTGATAGTCTGGTCTGCTGGGTGCTAATTAACTGATTTGTCTGGTTAATTATGTCAAATCTTTGAAATTTTAAATCATTTCTTTTAAAAGCAATTGTGAGGTTTATCAATGAAAATGGTTCAACAAGGCAATAAAGCTTTGTGATTTTAAACCGGTGCTTAGTTTAAATGGCTATACTATGACATTTGGTGACTATTAGGCACACTTACTCTAAGTGATTCCCTGAATTTGGCCCACACCCAACTCCATGCCCACTAACTTTTTTAAAACCAACAACTTCCAATATTATGAGAAAATTTGAAAAGAACTGCATTGCTTCCTGAGTCCTTGTCCCATTTTTAAAGCATTCAAGGATGATTCTGGTAGAGGCAATAGAAGTTATTCACACTGAGGAGTGTGTGACAATTATAAGCAGAGAGGGAAAGTACAGAAAAAGGCAATAGTGCTTTTTTTTAAACTGAGGATGAACCACTAGTATTTAATCTTTACTCTTTGAACTTCAAAATTACATGTTCTCTTTTAGTCCATAATTAAATTCTCTCTTTTATTGGGGCGGAGACATGTTTTGATAACTGCCTGAACCATAAGGTAGCCTTTGAGGACTTCCATGTTAAGTCAAAGTACAAAGAAGTACAAGCCAGAGCCCATGTGTTTTCTGACCTATGGGAATTTGATATAAGCATGGACATGACTGAATCATGTTATTATCGAAATCTCTTAAATTGAGAAGTTGCTTCAGGAAGCTTAACATTTTTGTCTCCGTGTGAAACACACATCACAAAACTCTGGGGTCTTGCTCGGTAAAAATTAGCTGAGGCATAACGCAGCAGAAGAACCAGGGAAAACCAGTCCCTGCCTAACAAGTTTCACATGAGAATTCCAGGACCATGCAGAGAATGCAGTCTATTCTACGCCCTCACACTTACCCTGTCTATGATTTGATTTGAGATGTATCTAAGCTGTCAAGGATTTTTATGTATCCTTTTACTTTCTGATCATCTCTAAACTGTGCCCTTAAAACTAATAGCCTTTTAGAATCTCCTGAAAACTAAAATTCTATCTTTCTCAACCTAATATTATTTTCCTCCAAAACACACATGTCGTGGTGGCCCTTTTTATATAAAATGAGATGTTAGCAGCCACCTCAAATACAAAATAAACCCATTTCCCCAAATACAGCTTAAGTTACAGAAAGAGTCTTCTCTATAATACAGAGATAGCTAATAAAGGAATATACCTACAAAAGATATTTTGCCTGCCCAAGAATGCCAAGACCTCCAACATTTTTTCCCCCTAAAATCTCTGTTAAACTAATTCTGTGTGATAGGCAAATATGTCCTCCACATGCTGGCGAATTAAAATTCAGCTTTCAGTGAATAAGATTAATTGCCTCTTCAGACAAAGCTGGATTTGCGCTCCTATTAGGGAAAGGGGAGGGGGAAAAGCTAGGGGCAGGGTGCCAGCTAGACTGCAGTATTCAGTTACACGTGAAATGATTTGTAATTCTGAGTAATCACTTAGGACAAGCCCTTGCACCATTTTATCTATACATGACTCTAGGCCAAAGTCAATACTCATAGTAAAATAATGAGATGAAGCTAACTGAGCCCTTTTATTAATGCTCCAAGGAGCAAATCTGATGCTTGAGTTTCTCCCATTGAAAATATCCACTTCTTCCTAAAAATGGACGCGTGGGTCAGGATGCCCAGTAGCAGCCAGCATACCTGCTTCAGCAAAATCATAAATAACCGACCTTTCCCGCCTCCCCTTTGCTGTTTGTGCACCAAGCTTTACCAGCTGCAGGTGAAAACACATGAATTTTGCATTACCTCTAGGCTCATTAAAGAGATCTGGCTCTCCTAATAGTTTCCCTGACTTAGTTCAAGATACACACACAGCATGATGAACCTTAAGAGAAACAATGCATAGTACTTTTGCTTTCTCTTCATCAGTCTCATAAAGAAAATCAACTATTCTAGAAACGCACAGCTTGGTGACAGAGTCAGCATACAACTGTGAGGAAAATGAGATGGATAACCAGCTGTCCTGGTTTCCTGGAGATGGGGCATGGAGAAGGATTGGGGGTTGGGGAGGATGCAGGGGGAAGGGTATCAGGAAATGCTGGCCTCCCCACAACAAACATGCTCATATCAGAACTGACATGTCCCTGTCATGTCATCACTGATCAGGTAACCAGCCTGGCAACTGGATATGGCTTCCTTGCTAAGTATGAGCAATGTGCCGGTTGAAAGCTAAAAAGCTCTGCAAAAAAAAAAAAAAACTTTTTAAATACCAATGTTTTCTAAAATTGAAATAATTGATCTTACACATAGATGTATTGATAACTGAAAAAAGTCCAACATTGTACAGAAAATAAGCCTAAACTAGCTTCTACTTATTAAGCCAAAATCTTCTATACAAGTATCCAAAATAACATTGGTATTAACAGGAAAAAATCCATAAGGATACCTGCATTCCAGTTCTGGATTTGTCTTCTCTTAGGTGATTCTTCCAAGTCTCCTGGAAATCTCCAAGCAATTCTTCTCATCTGTAGATGGAGAATTACATTTATAGAAAATACTGTGAAAGATAATTCCATTTATCATTTAGTACCTTAATGATTATCAACACCATTCCTTTCCATAGTTAACTCAAATTATGCAGGTGTGAAACAATGATGTAAAACAGACCACACAGATTTCAAATTACTGCAACATTTCTCTGATTAGAGCTTAAGGCTGGGAACCAAAATAACATTTTTGAATTCAATTTTCATTAGTAACTTCGACTAGAGATAAAAAGGGTAAATTTTTTTCCCCATAAAAAGCTTATATGAACCACAAAATAAACTCCTGACAAAACCAAGTAACTATTCAAAAAAAAGTCCATACAACATTTATAATAGCTACACTTTTCTTTAGTCATAAGTGGTTTTGTATGCAGTGTAAACTTGAATACTTTGAAATAAAGATCTCAGGATACATATAGTTCCTAGACTAGTAGAAAACACTAACATATGAGAAACTTCTCTCTTTGACTGGAGTTATAGAACACAGGTAGGCTATTTGCCTTGAATGCGGCAGACTGGGGTTCGATCCCTTATGGTCCTCCAAGCACCAGCAGGAGTAATTTCTAAGTATAGAGCCAGGAGTAACCCCTGAACATCACTGGGTGTGAACCTAAAAGAAATAAAGAAACTTCTTACGAGAATTCCAGGTAAATACCATACACATTTAGGTGAATATACACAGCGGCTCTGCCAAAAATACAAGGAAGAGGAACTAGAAGTTGGAAATCAGGCATAAGCTAAATTGCCAGCATTTTAGAAAACTTTATAGTAAAAGAACGTTTTATTCATTTACTTATTTTCAATTTTTTATTTTTTATTATACCACTGTGAGATATACAATTACAAAGACATTCATGTTTGGATTTCGGTCATACAGTATTCCAGCTCCCATCCTCCATCAGTGCCAATTTCCCACCACCAATGTCCTCTGATTCTCCCTTCTCCAAGCCTGTCTTTATGGCAGGCATTTTGCCTCTTCTCTTTCTCCTCCCTATCTTCTCTCTCTCCCTTCTCTTACACATTGTGACTTGCATCATACATTTAGAATATATCCCTTTGCCTACATTCAATGCTCAGTTTTAGACTGGTGTTATCATTTTCAACAATTATTAGTACATTATTCCTTTCTCTGTCTTACCTAACCTCTGACTCCCACACACTTGCAGTAGATTCCACCCACTGACAAGACCTCCTAATCCATGTTTTATCTGGCCTCAGATATTGGTATCATGCTATTTTTTATATCCTACAAATAAATGCAGTCATTCTATAACTGTTATTTTCCCTCTGGCTAGTTAGAACAGACAACCAGGTAAAGAAACTGGCACATATACACAATGGAATACTATGCAGCTGTTGAGAAAATGAAGTTATGAATTTTGAATATAAAAGAAATTTTTAAAGTTTGACCTACCAGGTGTGTAGAGAACAGATAGCTGAAGAATGAGCAATGAACCTGAGAGTGTGGGTTCTTATAAGCAATTCTCTAGTGTTTGCACCTGATCTGAAGGCTAAAAGCCCTCAATTTTTAGCATATACAAGAAACTCAGATGGTACTTTTAAAGAAACAGAGTATGGGTTCTAATTAATTATAATTCAGAAATCCTGATTTGGTTACTAATCTGCTGATTTATGAGAGCTGTGCTGTAGGCAGGTATATGGTATAAGAAATTAAATCACTCCCCAAGGATAAAACTGAGAATGTCTAGAAGGTCACAATCCCATGATAAAACCTAACTCCTACCACTTAATTTCTTTCATATGAGTCAGTTGTTCCACCTTATAAACATAAGTGTGTGCTGACAGGGTGGTTGCAAAGAAGAAAATTATGAATTTTGATAAGTAAATCATTTAATATAAGGGGAAAATGTAACACAGTGCCTGGAAGAAAATGACTATAAAATAATAATGGTTATATAGCATTAGAATTGATTAATGTATCATCATTAGCAGTTGGAGGTATTCTGTGAACAGAGAAAAGTATACAGATTATTGTTAAAATCTTATCTTCAGTAGGAAGTTTGCCAATTTGGGTGGGGTTGGGAGGACAGCAGGACAGTGGTGGAGGGAAGTGGAGACCAGTGTGGAGAGTCTGGTGCTGAGACGTTTTTATGTTTGAAACCCACCATTAACAGTTGTGTAAACCACAGTACCACCAGTAACTTTTTTTTTTTTTTTGCTTTTTTGGGTCACACCCGGTGATGCTCAGGGGTTACTCCTGGCTCTGCACTCAGGAATTACTCCTGGCAGTGCTCAGGGACCTACCTGCTGGGCTATTGCTCTGGCCCCACCACCAGTAACTTTTATTCAAAAACTTTATTTCAGACAAAATCACACAAATGAACCAAGAACTTCTAAAATACAGGGGGTTATCATTACTTTAGCTCAGAGATGAACTAAAGCTGAGGAATAGTTGTATAGAAAGTAAAAGCACAGATGGAGTGATAGTTCAGTGGGTAGGGCATTTGCCTTGCATGTGGCCGACATGGGTTTGATC
The DNA here is from genome assembly GCA_021461705.1 of Cryptotis parvus. Taxonomy (NCBI): domain Eukaryota; kingdom Metazoa; phylum Chordata; class Mammalia; order Eulipotyphla; family Soricidae; genus Cryptotis; species Cryptotis parvus. The sequence goes on from JAJIBD010033992.1 coordinate 8,002, forward strand.
CCGGCATCCCATATGGTCTGCTGAGCATGGCCAGGAGTAATTTCTGAGTGCAGAGCCAGGAGTATCCCCTGAGAATCACCAGGTGTGACCCCCAAAATGTAAAATCAGAAAATAGTATAAGTCAAGAATGTAGAAAAGCTTAAGAAGGGATTCAGCTTCAGAAAAATTAGGTAAAATGATATTTCAAATTATCCATTGTGTTAGGGGTTGGAGAGAGAGTCTAGTGGGTAAGGCACTTGCCTGACACACAGCAAACCTGGATTTGACCTCTAGTACCACATGGTTCCCCAAACCCACCAGGGAGTTATCCCTGAGTGCAGACTCAGGAGTAAACATTGAGCATCACCAGGTGTGGCCCAAAAAAATAAAATAAAAGCTCATTGTGTTTGACAGATGGGAAGACATTAATAAACTTTAATAGGACAATAAAAAGAGAATAAGAAGTGGGGGAATAACTTGGAAAGATGTGTAATAAGATAAAATATGTGGAAGAAAAAAGACTATTCAGAAAAATACAGGGTTTCTTTTTTTATTGCATGAGGTACAGGAGCACATCCTCATACTTAGAGACATTACCCAGTATAGAAAAAGAAGAACCAAATCACTTGCAGAGAGGATTTTGAGAAATTACAGAAGTGGAAGAAATGGAAACAAAAGTTATGAGTGTTTTTCTTCTTGGACAATAAAGGGAAAATCTTAGCTCTGAAAAGAAAAACATAATGAGGTGGTCAAAATCCCTGCAGCCTGAGTTACATAGCAGAATATAAAGGTAAGTATATTCCTGCCAGAAATGATCAAATTTCTCACAAAAACTGGAATGAAACTTCTGGTGAAAATGGAAGGGCTATCCAGGGATGTGGGTTAGGCACTAGACGAGAGAACTAAGGATTTAGAATAAATAATAAGGAACAAGGGAATTAACCAAGGACTGTAAAAGCCACCAGGCAGCAGTGAGGCATATAACCATTTGTAAGCTTATTTAGTTTTCTCGAGCTCTCTCCAAAGCTTGGGTGATTGTGAGATCAAAGAAGATGGATTGTGGGTTTAATTTAATTTAAATTTTACAGAGCAGATGTGGTAGAAGGACAAGGCAATAAAAGGAGATGGTGTTGGAGAGAACAGAGTTAAAGTAATAGACCAAGATTTAATAGAGAAGAAAGTGAATGCAGAGAGAAGCTGATCATCTGAAAACAAACTGGGTTCTCTGGGGGTTGAAGAAGGGGAAGGTCGGGGGAGGTTTCAGTGAGGTGGAATACAGGCAAAGAAGAGCAAAAGAATTAAAGAATGGAACGTAAAGATCAAGAAATGAGAATTTTAATTGGGGGGCATGTCATTTTAGAGGATTGATAGTCTCTGATGTTGAAAAATTGTGATGACTTCAAAATACTTTTTGAGTGGTACAGATATCTCATGACCTGCTTGTCCTAGAATTGATACAGGCTCTGAGGTTCCTCCATCCAGCGCCTAGGGTATTCCATGTGGTTGCTGGACTGGAGAATTCTCTCCACTCCCTTGAAACTGAAGAAACATGATTGAGAGGGTGGTACATCTAGACAGAAACCATTCAGCATTCATAAAACACACTTTACCATTTGACTTTCATTTATTTATTTTTTGTCCACCTGGTGGCTCTGCACTCAGGGCTTACTCCTAACAGGCTCGGGAACCATGTAGGGTACTGGGGAACAAACCCAGATTGGCTATGTGCAAGGCAAGCTCTGTACTATTACTCTGGCCCCACACATTACTATTTGAATGATAAATATATACTGTTAAACACCATAAACTTGGTTTGTGAAGAGGAAGAAAGATGAAGATCATTGAGGGAGAGTTAAGAAGGAAGGAGTCTGGATGTGTCAGTTATAGGAATGTGGAAATCATTTAGGAATAAAATTAATATGGTAAATTATCTAGGGTGCTTTTACTGAAATGTAGTAAAATGCTTTTGTGATTTGTATAGGGAAAGACGAAGAAAAGAGGAAAGCAAAATTATCCAACATAAGGCAATCTAAAACAGGCAGGCGTTTCTGGATAAAAGCAGAAAATCATTGATCTGGAACCACATCTTAAAATTTAGAAAGTTTAGGGACCAGAGCAATAGTACAGCAGGTAGGGTGTTTGCCTTGCATGTGGCCAACCTGGGTTCAATCTTCAGCATCCTATATGGTCCCCCAACAATTCTAAGAGTAATTTCTGAGTGCTGAACCAGGAACCCCTGAGCATTACTGGGTGTGACCCTGAAAAAAAGCAAAAAAAAAAATTAGAAATTTAATATCTGTTAATAGGATTAAGGAAGTCAGAAGACTTTTAGGTTCATGATTTATGTTTTCCATTCACTTATCCTTAAATGTTTATTTCCCCAAACAAATTTACTTTCTGTCTCTCTACCTACAATATATAACTATTTATGGCTGCTTCCATTTATGTGACTTCTAACACCTGAAATCTATACTGTAGACATTGCCTTGATTGCCATTATTCCCTTTTGCTAATGTTTCTTTTGGCCGCACCTGCTGATGTTTTCTTCTATCTCTATCAAGCATCAATCTCAGTGGGCTCAAGGGACCATTTAGGGTGCCAGGGATTGAACGCATGGTTGGCAGCATGCAAGGCAAATACCCTACTTTTGCTCTGACTCTTTTATTGCTATATTCTTTCATACTCCAAATAGATTTGTGGACTTGGAAACTTTTATATATCACTGGTCTTTCATTTACTACTTCAGGCTGAAGAGAGCCGAGGGTTAAAGGTTATTAATAGAACCTTAATTCCAACCATGTAATTTCCTTTTAATACTTTCTTTTCTTCCTTTCAGTCACCTCCCTGTTTCCTTTTAGCTTTCTCTTTTTTCATCCCTTGTTCTCTATTGAAATATATGTTAATTTTTATGTATTTGGAAGCTATATAGATAGGGCACCCAAGACTTTTTATGTAATAGATTTTGCTGCTTTTGTCTTGTAAGCCTAAACTTAATGATTTACTTCCCAATATTGAAAATGATTTCTGATAATTTGTATTTTGAGTATAGAATTTTTTGTATTCTGAGTATATAGTATGTTTTTCTGAGTATAGAATTAACTGTAATTTACTTTCTCATTCTCCTGAAACTATTACATAATTGATATTTTGAGCTAGTATCTTAAAAAAGGAAATTAAAAGCCAAAGTAAAGCTGCCATAACTTGTAGAATTGTCATTGTTTTAAATACTATCAAAGTGCCTAATATTTATGTTAAATTTCATGATTAAAACAATTTAATGACTCTATTATAAACTAGTTTATGCAAACATTTAAATCCTATTTTAAGTAAAAGGTGACCAAGCATGATATTTTTAATTTTTTTAACAATCTTGTTTTCTGCAACAAAAAGATAAAAGAAAGTATTTGTATTTAGGCTTGTATAATACTTTAAAGAAAATAATGTAATTTTGATATAGATGAATGTTTTCAAAAAGTGAAATATTAAATATTAACATTTATATATTAAATATAACAGCTAATTCTTAATGCTCCACTAGTAAATACTATTTGAAAAAATATCTCAAAATCCTTTGTCTTTCTTCTTTTCTTTTTCCTCTGAATAATTTGGGCAGGAAAACTCAACATTTTATTTGATTATTTAAGAGTTCCCTTTGGAGTGGAAGTAGATAGAGCTTGATATCACTATGTATAAATAAATAATTTGAAGGTTTCTATGTCCAGATAAAATCCTAAAATCAGATAAGTGGGTTTCATTTTATCTCTTGTTATTTTAGTGGTGGGAAGCCTGGTTTTCTCTCCCCTCAATGACCTGTAGTCCTCCCAAGATTGCTCCCTCTGGGCTCTCTTGTGGCCTGAGGGATGTATTTAAAATCTCATCAGCCCTTTTAATCTGATTGCCATTCTGCATTTTAATCTCTATTCCTAGGTCCTCTCATTAATCGGGAAAGACCCTTTTCTCTCCACCACCTAAACCACACTCAGTCCACAATTGCTCAGGAGTTATAAATGCAGATTATAGATCTGCTTCATTATGAAAATGTGTCTGGTGACACTTTTCTTCTGACAGTCAACAATCTCAGATTCAGTAAACAAGCTTATAATTGTGTATGCCATTTAATATTGTGAGGGTTGCTAGTGATGGCTGCATGCTTATAAAAAGGTAAATGGAATTCATCAGTTCATTTCTTAATTTTTAAGCAAATATTTGCTTAACACCTAAAATATGCCAGAAATTGGGCTAGCATTAAGAATACAAAGATGAATAAACATGTTCCCTGTCTTCAAAAACTAGCAGTCAAGTAAAGAGACAGTCATGTAAATAAATGATTGTAAAAGGATATGACAAAAATAAGTAAAGTATGAAATTCAGTTTGGGTACAGTGGATAGATGAATGAACAAACCTAAGAGGAAGGGCAGGAATGGTGTAGCTGAATACCACACAGAAGTTTGGACAGTTTTGAAAGAATATGGCATAATAGAAGAAAGCCATTTCAGGGAAAGATACAGAACTCCAGAATTAAAAAAAAATACTTATCAACAGTCTGGCCTATAATGAACATAGGATGTCACAATTACTGAAATTGGCAATTATAAACTTGTGTGAGGAAATAAAAACATTATTTTCAGTATCAGTATTTATTCATCTTAGTTTGTCCTGAATGCCTCATCATAGTACTGGAGGGATAGTAAATACAGTGGGTAGGACACTTACCTTGCAAGCAGCTGCTCTGGGCTCTATCCCTGGCACCCCATAGGGCCCCTGAGAACTACTCGCAGTCATCCCTGGTACAGAGCTAGAAGTAAGCCCTGAGAATAAGTGTGGGGAGACCCCCCAAAAACAAACAAACAAAAAACATGATATGATCCAAAAATAGTACAGAGATTAAGGTCACCTGCCTTACACCCCTGGTTTATTTTATCTATCTATCTATCTATCTATCTATCTATCTATCTATCTATCTATCTATCTATCTATCTATCTATCTATCTATCTATCTATCTATCTATCTATCTATCTATCTATCTATCTATCTATTCAATTTTTTTTTCTTTTTTTGGGTCACACCCGGCAATGCTCAGGGGTTACTTCTGGCTCTGGACTCAGGAATTACTCCTGGCAGTGCTCAGGGGACCATATGGGATCCCAAGGATCAAACTCCAGTCAGCAGTGTGCAAGGCAAGCGACCTAACGGCTGTACTATGGCTCCGGCCCCACATCCCTGGTTTGGATCCCTGGCACCTCTCATGGTCTCCACAAGTAACACCATCAATAGGGCCCCACACCATGAGCACTGCTGCATGCCCCCACACCAAAACAAAAACAGAAATAAAACCCCATGATAATGCAGGAGATAGACATGACATGGCACCTAAAAATCTTAAGACACATCAGAAGCGCATCTTCCAGAAATAGGTCCCAGCACACTGAAAGAAAGTTTCTTATCCTAGTGTAGCATTATCACAGTGTTGCAGGTGACTTGGAAAAGTGAGGAGCAAGGGAGGCAGCCTCCAGAAAAGAGTCCTTTCACCTCTCTGCTTCATCCACTTGGGCATCTAAGGAAATGTCCGGTGTGGGTGAAGATTGGTAATGTCCACGACAAGTACCTACACGGCACAGACACTCATATCCCATCAGCTCCATGAGGCAACCTTCCAGCAGCACCTGGAGCTCACTGAGTTCTTGAGGAGCCGTGGACTTAGGCTGGAGTGAGGAATTGCTCTGAAGAAAAGTCAATTCTAACCTCAGCGTAGGCATTCCAGGTCTATGACCTTACCTTGAAGAAAAGTATTTCAGGAAGGGCAAAATGGTGAAGCAAAACAGCTTTTATTAATAGAGAGAGAAAGAGAGAGAGAGACAAACAGAAAGAAAGAGAGAGATAGACAGACAGAGAGAGACAGAGACAGAGAGACAGAAATGTTCAAGAAAGAACTTAAAAGACCAAACCAGCAAAAAATCTCAAATGACTTTGGGGAGAAGGTCATAAAATTCCTCCAAATTATCTTGGTCTGGAGTTTTCTGCATACATAAAAGTTAATCTGGACATTGTCACAGGGAAAGCCTTTCACTATAGATTGTCCTTTCATAATCTTCTCAAACCTTTATATTCTTCTGTAGCTTCTTTTCTGAGAGGTTCCACCCTTCTCTGGGTGGCACCTTAGTTTTTTTTTCAACTCCAAAGGGTTCAGGTTTTGCATCTGAAAGAGAAGTGGCCTTCTCTTCTCCTGTCTTAGGGTTACTTCAGGGTCTGGCAATTTCTTCATCAATTTTATTGTCAAAAGATCATTACTATTACCTCTCCTACCTAGCTGCCTGCAATATCAAGAAACAGAATTTGAAGAAATGTAAAAAAAAATTTTACCCTAAATAGAATTTATCACCCAAAACTATCACAAGCAAAGACCCTCTTTCCTTATCAGACATTGTATTCTGGAGCAGTTGCAAGTGACACTCCTTTAACCTCAAGGAAACTGCCATCCTTTATGTATGTCTATTGCTTGTTTCTATCAGACAGCCCCCTCCCCCTCCCTTACAAATCCACTTCTCTTCTCTCCAACAACTTTTGTTCCAGGCCCTTTCTTATAATGACTTCCTTATAACCCTTTTTTATAATCCAGTTCTCTCCAACAACTTTTGTTCCAGTCACTTTCTTATAATGACTCTTGCAGATACTCAATTCCTTTGGGCTTTTTTCTCTTGTTCACAACCACTTTTAAACTCTAGTGAGGAATCCAAGGGTGCCTTCTGTTTAGGCCAACCTTTACAAAAATAAGAACCCACCAGACAAAAATGTTATAATTAGGAAGACAAGGAATTATAATTAATTAATGGTCACCAACCACAAATCAACACTGAACACTAAGATTAAAGTCATCTCTCACTTATTACCAGGGTGAATATTTGTTTTGGGTCACTCAGACTAAATCCTAAATGGGAATGTATAGGCTTCCCCCATCAAGAAATTCTTGGGACACTAGCAGAATTGTCCATGATTTCACATAACCCTGATTCTGTTTAGCCAGAGATAACTTAAGATTTCATAGTTTGGATAAAGAAACTGTGGTACACCTACACAATGGAATACTATGCAGCTGTTCACTGTATCACTGTACCACTGTCTTCCCGTTCATCATAGATTTGCTCAAGCGGGCACCTGTAACATCTCCATATGTCCTGTCTCATGCAAGTAGAGCCCAAGGGCACCTGCTTGCTCCAGGAACATAAAGAGCCTCAAACCATTCCATCAGGTCATGGGAATGAGGTCTATAATTGTTACTGGTATCTGGCATATCAAATACGACACGGGTAGCTTGCCAGACTCTGCCGTGCGGGTAGCATACTCATGTAGTCATCTCAAAATCCAGCATTTATTGATGAACCGCGTGGCCGCAAGCCGGGCTGTGATAGGCTGGTCTGCTGGGTGGAGTTCTGAGTTATGCAGCTGTTAGGAAAAACAAATTTATAAAATTTGCCTATAAATGGATGGACATGGAGAAGGTCATGATCAGTGAAATTGGCCAGAGGAAAAGGACAGATATAGAATGATTGCATTTATTTGTGTTATATAAAAAAAAAGCATGATACCAATATCCAAGGCCAGACAAAACATGGATCAGGAAGCCTTGTCAGTGGGTAGAACTTACTGCAAATGTGTGGGAGTCAGAGGTTAGGCAATGCAGTGAAAGGAACCATGTACTAACAATACCAGCGAAGAACTGAGCATTTAAAGTAGGCAAAAGGATATACATGATAACCTCTAACTGTATGTATTGCAAGCCATAGTGTGTGTGTGAGAACAAGAGTGAGTGAGAGAGAGAGAGAGAGAGAGAGAGAGAGAGAGAGAGAGAGAGAGAGAGACTGAGAGAGAAGTGAAAATGTCTTGCCATAGATGCAGGCTGGGGGAGAGGGGAAATCATGGGACATTGGTGGAGGGAAATGGGCACTGGTGGAGTGTATGGTGGGTACTGTATGACTGAAACCCAAATATGATATACACTTTTGTAACTGTATATCTCACAGTGGTATAATAATTTTTTTTTTAATTCCATAGTTTAAAAGGCTCAGTCTTGGGGTCAGAGCAATAGTCCAGTGGGTAGGGCGTTTGCCTTGCACGAGGCCAGGGTTCGATCCCTGGTATCCCATATGGTCCCCGAGCACCGCCAGGAGTAATTCCTGAGTGCAGAGCCAGGAGAAACTCCTGAGCATTGCTGGGTGTGACCCCAAAAAAGAAAAAAAAAGCTCAGTCTTCCAAGTCTATCTTGCACTGCAGCTGCAGCTACAAACCCTAGGCAGCTACCTGTGACCAGCCAGCTATAACCTGCAAGTTCCCAAGACCCATCCCCAGATTTCAGATATCCATTGCAAGCGAAGTTATTATCTTTGCTTCTGACTGACCAGTTATAAATCAGAGGTGCCCAGGATACTCTCCTCAGGTTCAATTAATTTGCTAGAATGGCACACAGAACTCGGGAAACCTGTTTACTCACTAGATCACTGATTACAATGGATATAAGTCAGTAACAGCCAGATGAAAGAGATGCTTGGGGCAAGGTATAGACAAGAGGCATAGAGCACACATGCCCTCTACAGGCACGCCCTTCTCCCCAAATATCCAGGAAGTTCATCCTGGAAACTCTCTGAAGCCCTTAATTTTTTAATTTTTATTTTAAATGGAGGCTTCAATTCGTAGCATGACTGATTACATCTTAGGTAAATTGAATTGGCAATTCAATTCAATCTCCAGTCTTTCCCTCCCAGGAGATCAAGAGGGTATGACTGTAAATTCCAACTCTCAATTTACATTTGTTTCCCTAGCAACCAGCACCCATCTTCAGGTGATTTTCCAAAATTACCTTCTTTAACATAACAAGACCTTTAACATTCTCAACTCTTGATAATTCTTAGGCTTTTGGAGTTATGAGCCAGGCACTATGATTGGATACCAAATATGAAGCATAAAATCTCAGTATTCTGTATCTTCACTATGCTCATTTAGATGGACTTCCCTAGCAGAGAAGCTGACGTCATAGTTCACTAAGGATACATAGTTCATTAAGGATACAGTCACATAATATATTATCTCATTACCAAATATGCATTGCCAATCTTCTTTTCATTTTCCCCTTCTTTCTCATTATTTAAAAAGGAATTAACCCTTTCAAAATTCTCTTTTACTGGACCTTAAAGATAATATTGTGGGTAGGACACTTGCCTTCATAAGGCTGATTGGGGTTCAATCCCTGGAATCCCATAGGGTCCTCAGAACCTGCCAGGTGTGATCCCTAAGCACAGAGTGGAGAGTAAGCACTGATCATAGCCAGTGTGGCCCAAAACAAACATACAATTCAAGATACTCTTTTAAAATATTTCAAGCAACTTTATAATTATTTTTTTCTACCTCTAATCAATTGTTCTCATTGTTATTTACATGTTTTCCAACCTGACCTTAAAGTAATGAAAATCATGAAAAAATTTTCTCTTGATTTCATATCTCTAACTGGTCTCTTCTCAGCATCACTCCGAACTGAGCTCAACTTCATCACATCTATGACAATTTTGCTTACTTCCCTAATATTCCAGATTTTTTTTCAACTTCAATAATATATATTACCACACCTACTCTTGTTGGTGTGCTAATATTCTGGCCAACATTCAAGATACTTTCCTTCTGACTTTATATCTTTTGCCTTTTGCAATAACATATTCTCCTGTTCATATTTCTATTACCCTTAAGTCTTTCTTCTCAGGTTGCAAAATATTCCGCAATTAGTACTGTTTAGTAATTACAGTTAACTTGAGTGGTGATCCAAGGGAACAGGTAAGTAAGGTAAGAAAGGATAAAGTAATAGAAGCACATTATCAAGGTGAACATGATAGGCAAAACATGTGATAAGACTAAGCCCTTGAAGGCTGCCTACAAACTACAAATTGCTTCACTTCAATTTTTCCAAAAGACATGATGTCACTTAGTTTTTGTAGCTTTCAGTACCTAGCTGTAGGTCCTCTTCTCTTATCACTCTCATATCCCTTCCCAGTTAGTATATTAGTCTCATAAAAGTCATCTCCAAGTTTATATGCCTCTGTTGTAGGTACACTGTTGCCCAGAGCCTCTGATCCTGCCTGTAGTTATCTCCTACAGGCCACTTTGTAGATATAGGGGCAAGAAAACAGTTTGAATCTGTGACTTTATGTGGCAGTATATCTTACCATGTATTCTATGTTAGGTGGTATATTTTCTCTCATACTACCACAATCAGTGTGGGACTAGATAGATCTTACTAGTATATCTTCCTGGCCATGTTGGATCTCTAAGTAATTAGACCAAAGAGAAATGCTGTTTGCCTCCAAGAAAGCAAGCATGGCTCTCTGATAAGTCTAAAAGCTAATGTACAAAACAACTATGAAGTAAAGGTGAGAATCTTGTGAAGCCTTGGAGAAATATATACCTGGCTGTTGAATATCCATTGGCACAGATACATGTCCTTCCCTGATCTACTAAAAGCCTGCAACCTTGACTTGGGTGATATTAACATTTCAATGGAAGTAGGTGAGATTATGGGAGAAGTTACCTGAGGGGGATTGACCCTAACTTCTTTCCAGTGATGTAGGCTTTTCTGAGCTGAAAAGTTATAAAAGCTGTAGCCGCTTGGTTCCTCGCTTTTTGACCATTTTGGCTCCTCTTTGCTCTCTGCCTCTCCTCTTATTCTCTCCATTGGGGCCTTGGCATGTGGTAGCAGCCATCTTGTCCTAGGATTCTAAACCCACACATGACCAGGGCCCAGCCAGGAACCTAAAGTCTGGGGTTTTCCTGTTACTGGATTGTATACCAGAACAAGTCTGAGTAAAGTCTTTTAAAACTGCTGGATTCTCATGTCTTACTCCATCAGCCAGCCACTGATCCCTGGGCAGAAGGGGATCCCTGACCTTGCTTCCAGATTTTGTCAGGGGCCCAGTAGTACCCAGACATGTGGTACCCCAAATTCTTACCAACACAATAGATTGCTATTCCAGGTATAACTTCTGATAAAACTTATCTATTTGGAGGTTTACTAGGTATCTTATATTTAGAATCTTTTAAATAATACGTCTCTTTCTCTATTATCAACCTGAATCTGTTGTTCCTTTAATTTTTTGCATTTTAATGAATTGCTTTTTTGTAAGCTTTACACAAATAGAAATCTGAGATTTGTGTGTCGATTCCCCATCTTCTCTTTACTTACATCCAATCTATCACAAACTTCTATCAGTTCTGCTGACTTAGATATCAAACATTTATTAATTTTTGCATTTTGGGTCAACCCTGGCAATGCTTTGGGTTATTTCTGGCTCTACGCTCAGGAATTACTCCTGGCCATGCTCAGGGGACCATAAGGGATACTGGGGATCGAACCAGGGTGAGCCATGTGCAAGGCAAATGCTGCACTATCTCTACTTTTTAGTAATCTCTTTCATCATCATTACTGTTGTCAGATCTGCTTCCATTTTTGCATTTAACCAATTTACCCTCAACTCAATAGCCAACATTATCTTTCAAAAACAAAAAAGCAAAAATGTGTTCTCCTAACTTAAGGGATTTGTGTTTTTACTATTTTCATGTAGATAAAAATTCTTTTTCTTGAAACAAATCCTGGTCTTCTCCCATATTTCAGATTAATTATTGGCTAAACTATCTTATTCACAAAGCGCTGAATTTGGACATTAAACTATATGATTACCATGTAATTAAAATGAATACTATTTATACTTATTCAAACTCATGACATATCACTACAAACTAATCAACTGAAAGTATCAATGCTTCTCTGTTTCAGTATTTCATATGCTATTCTCTCTGAGAAAAAGAGTCCCTCAAATATACCACATGGCTACGCTCTTAATCATGTATTCACTTATGATCACCTATTAAATAGGCAATTCCAAAGAGAAATAATTTCACTAGGGCATTTTTTGGTATTTCTTTTATCTTAGACTTAACATATAATCATAAATTCATTTGTGCACACTCAATTTGATGACATTTACCTTTCCCACTATGTGGTAAACTTGAGTATTAAAAAGAAAACTCACTATATTCTGGGCTTGGGAGAGAGCCAAGTGATAGGACATGTATCTTACAAATAGAGAGCCCTAAGTTTTGAGAGTTCCACACCCCACTACCACCAAGTATAGCCTTAGTGAGTTCTAAGCATTTCCAGGCCTAAGCACTGGGACCTCACACCAGTACACTAGATCCAACATCACCAGGTGTGGCCATGACACCCTGATCCCTACCATAGCACAGATGGGTGCAATTCCTAGTTAAGAAAATAAAGTATTCCCTCCTCTTTCTTAGGGTTCAGCCTTATCTTATTTGTTTCATGACACTATTGAAAAAAGAAGGAAGAAAGCAATGGAGTTAGAAGCAATCAAGGTTTTGATTTTATTTATTTTTAATACACTCACTTTCTAAATCCAAATAAATACAAGACCTTTGACTACAGTGACCGACTAGAGTACAATGACGATGTTGAAAGAAAATGCCAGCATAGGAGGAGTGCACATAATATATTTTAGTCCTTTGTAAGAAGAAACAAAACATCTATATACAAACTCCACGGAATGCTGGTTTAAAATACTTTGATAATGAGAGGGGCTTTATTAGCTCTCTTAAAAAATTAACAAAAAGGGCCGGAGCGATAGCCCAGTGGGTAGGGCACTTGCCTTAATAGTGGCCGTCCTGTGCCGGCCGGGTTTGATCCCTGGCATCCCATATGGTCCCCGAGCACTGCCAGGAGTAATTCCTGAGTGCAGAGCCAGGAGAAACCCCTGAGCATTGCCAGGTGTGACCCAAAAAAAGCAAAAAAAAAAGTCTAAAGTATTGAAAAATTCAGCTTAGAACAAAAAGCTTTTCATATGAAAGTTTAGACTGAATTAGTTTTCTGATACAGTATCAGATTAATGATGTTTTAGAGCCAGAAGGGTCCCGGATATGACTGGCTCGGTGTGATCATTTTGCAGGGAGAAGCTGTGAAGGGAGAAGGGGAAAGTTTGGAAGCCTGCAGGAAGAAAAAATGTCTCTTATTTCTGCATAATATGGTAGGCCTATTGCAAAAATATTTATTTTTTAGTAACCAATACAAATATATGCACTAATTTGGAAAACAAAAGAGATGTTATTATAGACACTAGGTCTATAAGAAAATATTCTCATGTAATCATCTAATATTAAATCTTTTTTGTACCCCTAAAAGTCCCATATGAGGAGAAAATTAAGACACTGGTGAAAATTATACTTTCCGATTTGAAGAATTGAATTGAAAAGGTGCATAATAATAATCACACTACAAAGGATTATTTTTTCATTGAAAAAAGTATCTACTTTTTCATGTAGTTAATAGATAATTTTATTTTCTTTAATTAAAATGTGTTCTAAGTTTTGTCTTGTTTGCTGAATTTTATTTTTGCTTTATGAGATTATTTCTACATAAGGGATTCAGACTATAAACTCATAAATCCTTTACTAAGGTTTTAACCTTCAAAAGCTGACACATATTTTACTTGCTTTAAAGAACCTAATTGTAGCATTGTATACTGGGTATCTTTTACCCTGTGAAAATGTAAAACTCTCATATCCTTTTACAGAAAAACTTACACCATTTAGTTTTTAAAACAAAAACAAAAACACTATCTACCATTCCCCACCCTGAATAGAAACATGATATCCTTAAGAGGTGTGTCTTCTATAGAAGATAAGGGACCACTGTCACAAAGAAGGTTAAAATAGCAGGATTAACACCAGAGTGTGAATAATACTGCTTTGTGCCAAGATAAATATTCCATGGCAACTTCTGAGAAGAATAGGTTGGGTATTTTCTTTATGGACATCCTATGCCCTAATAAATTCCTTCTCAAATTCCTTAAGTCCAATTTAGTGACTCAGAGCTCCTAGGCACAGAATTCTATTTTTTTGATTGCAGACTACAAGTGCGATCTGCTAACTTGTATGCTGTATGCTAGTTTTAATAAGCATTTAAATGATTTTGCATGTTTAAATATGAATATTAAAGAATGCAAACACTTTCAGTGCATATTGAAAAAGAGCAAGATTTTTATTAAACAAAATATTTACAAAATAAAAGCTTCAATAATATAACAAATGAGCGGAATGGTGAGCAAGATATGAAAGAAATTTACTTGTTCACCAAGATTCTTCAGTAAATGACAGTTTTCCAAGTCAGAAAACATACCGAACAAAATACATTCCTCATTCCAGAAATATAAGGCAGCGTTTGGCAGTTATGTGAACAATGGCTTTGAAGGCTGCTTGGAACCTCATGTGAGGTTTTCATTACAAAGACCTTATTTCAGATATGTCAGGTCTAACTTGGAAATTGTAATTGCTTCTATAGACGTCCAGGGCTTGACTTCTTGGGTAGTTTGGCTTCCTTTTTTTCTGTGGGGCGGTAGGTGACTAACGATGCCCTGGAAACAATTAACTTAAAAAAGAAACAGCTAAGAGCATTTGATCTCCTTTTGATGAAGTGCGAACACTAGACCCTCTTTCACCCAGCCCCCAGTGGAACTGGTCTAAGCAAACTCCTCCGAGGAAAGACTATGGGATGAGGAAAGGAAGGAGAGGAACACATTTGTTACCATTTCTTTATCTCAGAAAAGCTGTTTCAAGTGATCACTGGTGGAAAAGGCTGATAGTCAATCTTGTATTTTCACTCCACGTTTGACATCAATGTTGTCAATACGACATAATCATCTCTGTCAAAAGCATCATTCATTTCCAAACTGCAGAGTTATTTACAGTCGTGTCTTCACTCAATGTAACACTACCACTCAACGCTCAGCTGTCCCTTCTCTGTTTTAAGTAAACATTCGGGCAGACTTTTAAAGAAGCTCTATTTTAGGTTAGGCTAACAACCTGAAAATGAACCCAAAGAGAAAAACTTCTTCCCTTGTCCAAATACCATTTGGACAAATGGATAAAGTTTTTCACAAAAAAAACTGGCATTTCAAATTAAGTTCTGTTTGGTAAGAGACGTGGTGCTGAAAAGTGACATTTATAATGACAGCAATATGGATCCCCAATAAAGAAGACTGGGTTGTATTTTGTTCTAATTATAACCACTTTAAATTTGTGTGAATTTAAATTTGGAAATCAGTTAGAATAATGTAGCTTCTAGTTAAGCACCTACTCTAAATCTCTGTTTACAAAAAACATGGTGATGTGGGCTTTTGAATACAATTAAAGAGAAAATATTGTGAGAAAAACTCAGTCTTCTGCTCCTAAGTACTCATATGAATAACTACCTCATGGTTTCTATGCACCCAGCATGGTGCTAGAAACTGTACAACATAAGAAAGAATGATGGAGATTTGAAAGAAATGAGTTCTAATGGAAATCAGGCAGTGTTTTTAAGAGTACATTTGATTTGTTTCTTCCATCTGCTCCCTCAGAGAACAAATCTTTAAAATTCTTGGTGTATCCAGAACTCCCTATTTCCCAGAGGCAACTACTTATGTCTTTTTACTAGAAGAAGACACGGTAATGGTTATGAAAAGGTGAATGGAATTTTGAAAATTGGAAGCAGGTTTAAAGCTAATTTGGCAGGCAAACAATTTCAGTAGTCTAATGGCTTTCAGAAGCCATTTATTCTCAGTGCTTTTTCTAAGGAAGGTATTAATATCACTATCAATCTGTGTGGGCTCCCTTCTTGCTAGAAACTGCATCAAGTATATAAGCTAAGAGATAAGTCAGACATTCTAAATATATTTTTTCTCATTTGAACACATCTTGCATTTTTTCAATATTATAGGGACCCCAAACAGCTCTAGTGCTCAGGAGCCAAGAGGTACTAAAATGCACACTCAAGGTCTTACACCAGTTGGGTATGTGCTCTATCACTTGAGCTATCTCCCCTGGATTGTTTTCAGCTAGCTCCCTATTGAGATCATTCTGAAATCAGTGCATGTATAATCTGATGGCAATTGCTACTGTAAACCTACTGTGGGCCTCTTTGTATAAATGATCTCATTAATTTTTTTCTTCAAACAATGTATTATTCCTATTTTACTAAGTGATTCTAATGAACAGAATTCTTGAAGTTGCTTTAGGTTTTGTTGTTCATATTGATAGGTATTATGAACATTAGCTCTTTAGTCTAAAGCTCTCCCCAACTGAGCTATTTTGGCCACCCAGTGGATCCCCAGCACTGGGTATTGATCTTACCCTCTCCCTGGAATGTGTCCAGTCTTTTTTATGTTAAACAAATTGATACCTGTTAGTTCAGTTTAACAGCAGAGCCTGGCAAGCTACCTGTGTCATATTTGATATGCCAAATAACAGTAACAATTATAGACTCATTCCCATGACCTGATGGAATGGTTTGAAGCTCTTTATGTTCCTGGAGCAAGCAGATGTCCTTGGGCTCTACTAGCATGAGACAGGACATATGGAGATATTATTGGTGCCTGCTCGAGCAAATTGATGATGAACAGGAAGACAATGATACAGTGACAGTGATCATGAACATTGCCATCTACATAAACACACTACAACATACGTTTTTTTTTCAAGGGCGTTCTCTTTTAATTCTCACAATAACCTGGAGACAGACTGTCACTAGTTTCATTTGCAGATGGAAAAAACAATAATCTTAGATTTTCAGCACTCTTGTTGTAAGAACTCTAATATGGTCATGATTGTGGGATTTGAACATGGTTTTGATTTGTTTTTGTTTTAGTTTTTTTTTTTCTGCTAAACCAGAACTTTCTCAACCAACCATATCAGCCTCTCCAATATCTTGAATTCACATATTTAATTTTCAGTGGGGGAACAAGTTTATTTTTAGTTCATTGTTCTTACAGATTAGGAAAGTTAGGATGATTGCATTTTTCTCTTTCTTTCACTGTCCTGTGATTTCTTTTTGTCTTTTTGCTTCAAACATTTTTTTAGGTTTCAGTCATTCAGTGTTCCAGTACCCATTCCTCCACCAGTGCACGTTTCCCAACACCAAGGTCTCCTGACTGCCTCCCCTTTCCCCCAGTTCCCCAGTCTGCCTCTACAGCAGGCACCTCTTCTCTCTCTCTCTCTCTCTCTCTCTCTCTCTCTCTCTCTCTCTCTCTCTTCTCCTTTCTGCTTATACATTGTGGCTTGCTTGGGGCTATCATTTATTCCTTTTGCAGACTTTCATGGCTTAGTTCTAGGCTGATATTACCATTTCTAAAAATTATTAGCACACTGGTCCCTTCTCTGTCTTATCTAACCTCTGTCTCCCTACACCTGTGGTAGATTCCACCTACCAACAAGCCCTCCTGATCCATGTTTTGCCTAGTTTGGGATATTAGTATCATACTATTTTTTTCATATCACACAAATGAATGCAGTCATTCTATATCTGTCCCTTTTCACTCTTGCTAATTTCACTCAACATGTTACTCTCTGTGTCCATCCATTTACAAGACAATTTTATAACTTCGCACCAACCAACTTTGAACATTTGCCTCAATCTTTTTAAGCCATTCTGGGACCCCTGTGTTTTGTAAGTCATGAACAGCCTTCCTTTCACTTGAATATAATGTACCTTCTGGGACCAAAATTAATGTTTTATCTTTCTCATCATTATGGTCTCCCATATTTTTTTTTGTTTTTTTTAACTTTTTTTCATCATGCATAGTATCAGGACACCAGGTTACTCAGAATTCAAGCAGTGCTTCATACTGAACACCACACAGTAATTTTTTGTGGTGTAAGGTAGTCATCCGTCTTCCTTCCTTCCTTCCTTCCTTCCTTCCTTCCTTCCTTCCTTCCTTCCTTCCTTCCTTCCTTCCTTTCCTTCCTTCCTTCCTTCCTTCCTTCCTTCCTTCCTTCCTTCCTTCCTTCCTTCCTTCCTTCCTTCCTTCCTTCCTTCCTTCCTTCCTTCCTTCCTTCCTTCCTTCCTTCCTTCCTTCCTTCCTTCCTTCCTTCCTTCTCCTTCCTTCCTTCCTTCCTTCCTTCCTTCCTTCCTTCCTTCCTTCCTTCCTTCCTTCCTTCCTTCCTTCCTTCCTTCCTTCCTTCCTTCCTTCCTTCCTTCCCTTCCTTCCTTCCTTCCTTCCTTCCTTCCTTCCTTCCTTCCTTCCTTCCTTCCTTCCTTCCTTCCTTCCTTCCTTCCTTCCTGTTTGGGAGGCCACACCCAGCAACACTCAGTGGTTGTTGCTGGCTCTGTGCAGGAATTACCCTTGGCAGTCCTTGAGTGGCCATAAGGGATGTTGGGGCTTGAACACAGGTTGGTGGCATGTATGGCAAGCCCCTTACCTGTCTTTGCAGCTGCCCTCCCACCACACTGTTCAATCCCACTGTACAATCTCTTCAGCCCCTCACACTGTAATTTTTGTAGTTCATTTTATATCCTGGTTTATTAATTGGTACCAAAATACGGTTTCCTTGATACACTTTACATCTGGTTATTTCCTGAGTCTGGGCCTCAAACACTTTGAAGGGGAACATTCTAAGTGCAGTTTTTTGTTATACACAAAATAAAGTAAAGTAAGACATCGAAAGTTGTCCTACTTATAAAGTAAGACAACTTTAAAAACAGTATCTTCAGCTACAGAGCACTCATATGTCATGATGTCTCTGAAATATTTTTAATGAATGCACGTTTTTATTATTATATCACCATGAGATATACAATTACAAAGAAGTTCATGTTTGGATTTCGGTCTTACAGTGTCCCAGCACCCATCCCTCCGCCAGTGCCCATTTCCTAACACCAAGGTCCCTAATTCCCATCCCCTTCCCTAGCCTGCCTCTAAGGCAGATTTCTTATCTCTTTTCTCTCTTTCTCTCTCTCTCTTTCTCTCTCTCTCTCTTCTCTTCCACACTGTGGATTACAATACACACATTTCGAGGTTATCATGATGAACACATCTTTTACTGATATTTTTACTATCTTTGTGCATGAGTCTATAATCACATATGTTCACCTTCCTGCTCTTTTGTTCTCAAAAACATTAAAAAGTAAAAAGTTCAGGTAATAAGCATTACTTATTGAACTGTCAACTCCTCTTTCTACTTATTGACAATAATCTGAAAATAGCAAACATCTCGTCTGATTATTAGACCATCCATTTATCATGACCCGAGGCCACTTCTAGTGATTAATGATGTGTGAGCTTGTTGCAATATTAAAAGACAACCTGAACTTTAGCTCTAACATAACATCTTTAGAGGCTTGCAATAATTTTGCTTATACTTTAAATTTCTAAATACTTTTAACTTCAAATCAATAAGTAAATTCTGACTACACTTTAACTTTGAAAAATGTTTATATCAGTAATTTAAAAATATCAAAAGCTATAGTTATTGTGAAAACTCTAAATGTCTTCTGAAGTGTGTGATCCAGTAATAAGCAGCAATTTGCAGTTCACGGTGTATTTTTAAATGTATTATATTTCATTTAGCTTTTACAAGATAACTAGGTCAAGTAGCACTAGAAATGGAATGATATTCTGGGTTTAAATGATATTTCTAAATCATATACTAAGGTTAAATCCATGTATCGTGAGATTTTTAGATCAGTTTTTATTCTGTACTATTATTCTTTCTTAAGTATTTGATTAGACATGTATTACTAAAGTGAAAATTAAGCTTATTTCCTCTAATTTATTTTTATTAAACTACTGTGACTTACAAAGTTGCTCATTAAACAGTTGTTTTAAGCATTTAGATTCAAACACCCAACATCACCAGTGTGAAATTACCTCCACCAATATCCCAATTTCCCTCAAAAACCCAACTGTACTAAGCTTATTTCTTTAACTGAAAAAGCTTTATTAATTAAAAAAGTTTATAATACTGCAATTCTGTTGAAGGAATACATTTTCATTAGTTTTATTACTTGATCTTTCTAATTTCTAAAATTCAAACAGAAACTACCTTTAACATTGTGAGAGAATTCAAACTTGATCACTTGACTTGATCACTTGACATCCCGTTATTCATAGATTTGCTCGAGGGGCGGCCAGTAACATTTCCATTTGACCATATCATGTGCCAGTATAGCCCAATGGCATCTGCTTGCTTCAGGAATATGAAGAGCTTCAAACCATTCAGCCAGAGTCTTGCCGAAGAAGTCTGACCATCTTGTAGGTGGGTGGACACGTGATCTTTTGACATCCCATGGAATCCAGTCAGTAACGGCTCTAGACCAGTGTTCATCTCCAAATTGAATTACATGTCCAGCCCATCTGATTTTTGATGCTTTGGCAAACCAGATAGCGTCCCTGTCTCTGGATCATTGACGGAGGTTGGAATTCCGATTCCTTCTCTCACTTGAGTGAGGCATGATATTCCAAGGCATGATATTCCAAGTATAGCTCTTTCGATTACTCTCTGGGAGACCTGAAGAGTGTTCTCATCCTGATTTCATAGGGCCCAGGACTCTAAGGCACATGTTAATGCAGGGAGAATGGTGGATTCAAAGAGATATGCCTGGAGCCAGAGGTTCTTTGTCCTTTAAGCTATTTCTTCAATGCTCTTGAAGGCATTCCATGCCGCTCTTTCCTCCTGTCAGCTTAGGTTTTAGGTTGTTCATCATGTTGAGTTCTCAACCTAGGTATGCATAACTGCTGCATTCAGAGAGGTTTGTTCCATTGAGAGTGAATGGGGCCACTGGAACTAGTTCATTTTTCATGAACATTGTTTTGTTGGGATTCAATGTAGACCTATCTTTCCACATTCTTGGTCGAAGTCAGCCAGCATTTTTGTTACTTGGTTAATGTTTGGAGTTATTAGAAAGATGTCATCTGCAAAGCGGAGGTGGTGTAATTGCTGACTGCCTATCTTGACTCCCATTCCTTCCCATCTAATTGTTGCATGATGTTCTCGATGGTGGTGCTGAAGAGTTTTGGTGAAATGGTATCACCATGCTGAACCCCTCTATGATATCAATGATCACTTCCTTGTAGAATGATGAGGTCCTGGTGGTGAATTCATAATAAAACTCATGAAGGATCTTGATGTATTGGGTTTGAATGCCCTGTATGGCTAGGGCTTTGATAACTGCTTCAGTCTCAATAGAATCAAAGGCTTCCTTTAAATCAATGAACGTGAGACAGAGCAGCATCTTGTACTCCCTACAAACCTTAATGAGTTTGGTTACCATGTGGATATGGTCGACTGTGCTGAATCCTTTCTGAAAGCCAGCTTGCTCGCGTGGTTTTCCTTCATCTAATGTTCTGCCAATCCTATTCAGGATGATATGAGTGAACAACTTGAAGATGTTGGATAACAGGCAACAGGCAGATGGGGTGATAGTTGCCAATGTTGTGGATGTCTCTCTTTTGAGTAGTAGAACTGTCCTGCTGGTTTTCCATTGGGAGGGCACCTTGCATTCAGACAGGTAGCATGTTAAGAGCCGTGCCAGTGTATTGACGAGTACTGACGGCAGATTCTTCAGGTATTCAGGTCTGACTTTGTCTGGGCCATGTGCTGTTTGCTTCTTTAACGATGAAATGGCATGTCAGATTTCAGAAGAGAGAACATTGGGAATGACTTGTCCATCCTGCAGAATTTGGTATGTGGGAAGGTGGACATGGCTACCAAAGAGATCCAAGTAGATGTCATAGATAATCTTCTTCATTGCCTTTCTGGAAGATGTGATTGATCCATCAGAATATCGGAGGGCAGTCCGATCTTGGTCTTATAGTTGGCAAAGGACAGGCGGGCATTGCGAATGCTTTTCCCAGCTTCTGCTACATAAGCCTGTATTTTCACTTCACTTGCTCACTTGACATTCCGTTATTCATTGATTTGCTTGAGCGGGTGCCAGTAACATTTTAGAGAGCCCAGCAAGCTACTGAGAGTATACCACACCGATGGCAGAGCCTGGAAAGCCATCCAATGCATATTCAATATGCCAAAACCAGTAATAACAATGTTTATTTCCCTGACCCTGAAAGAGCCCTTAATATGGCAGCACTAAGAAGAACGAACAAGAAATGCATGATAAAATTTCAGGGCCAAACTAGGCTGCCATAATGAAGAAGGACTAAAATGACTGTCAGAGGCCAGAATTTTAATTAATTCAAACATTAATTAAAAATATACTAAGGACAGCTGGGAGATAAGCCCTTGCTCAGTCCCAGGTGACCAGATAAAGCACCTGGGCTAGAGGTGACATTTAGGTTTCTTAGAAGGACAAAAACTGGCAGAGATTGAAATTGTGACCTCAGGGTTTGTGCCAAAGCATGGTACCACACCTAAGGTAGAACTGTGTCAGGGTGCATGGCTTCCACGGCAGCAGCTATTAGGACAGTTTCAAGTCATTCTTCCCTTCCATACTGTATTAAACCCACATCTTGTCCTCTTATACCATATTCTCAAAGAGCAGCCTTGCAATTCCAAACACATTAGGACAATATGTGAATAATCCATCCAACATACCCCCCCAAAAATAGCAGTGAACTCAAGAATAAATTAAAATCCCAATCTAAAAAGTAACAGTATATTTAGGCAAATGAACACACCATCTGAATCAGCACTAAAGGTCCCACACAAGTCACATAGGAACATCAAAGAGGAGGGTAATATCCTTAAAGGAAAAATAGAAGACCATCATCTATGGAGCTTCTCCAGAATCCTATGTGGCAGTGAGAGGGGGGTACTGATAATGCATTGGAAAGATTCACCACCAGGCTACCATGGTATCATGGGGAACAAACACAGATCCCCACCATGAGAAGTTGATAAAGAAAAGAGCTCTAAAGCCTCAACAAGGACTATCCACATACACAATCTCTCTTAGAAAGAATTCAGAGGTGAAATGGTAAGGATTTTTTAATGATCTCAAAGAAACAATGGAATGGACATCCAATAAAATATAGGAGAATATGAAAGAAATGGTGGAATGGACAGGAGGAAATGAGAGCAAATATAAGAAAATTACAAACAGAAGTGTCATTAGTAAAAAATTCGATACATGAAATGAAAAACTCAATAGGTGCCCTCACCAGTAGAATGACAACAGCCAAAGACAGAATCAGTGTGTTTGAAGATGATCTGCAGAAAACTCTCAGGCAACCACAGAAGATATAAAAGACCTCAAAATGACTCAAGGGCAGGCAAAAAACAGTGGAATGTATACAAGAGGAAACACATAAGATTCATCAGAGCCCTAAAGGAACTAGAAAGAAACCCCAGGAATAGTTACTTTGGGAACAGTTAGAAGCAGTATTGCTGAAAAGTCCCCAGAGCTGGAGGATGCAGGCATCCAGAACCAAGAACCCAAAAAGTACTACCTAAAAGAGGCCTTAGTAAAAGTACTCCAAGACATCAGAATGACATCAGAATGACAAATGTCATAGATACACAATACTGCAAGCAACAAGATCAAAGAAAGAAATTTCATACAAAGGGATCTCTCTTAATTTAGAGCTAACTTATTTAGACAAAATTCTCCAAGTCTGAACACAATGGTGGGATATAGTGAAAAAAATTAAATGAAGTGAATACCCCATCAAGAATACTTTAACCAGAAATATATACTTAAATTATTTATAGTACATTAGAATTAAATTTTATTTTCATTAATTTTACTGTTTTTCAGAGATTGTCAACCTTATGATTTTCAAGTGAAATAGCACACAAGCTAACTTTTATTTTATCTTTCTATATGACATTACTTTCTGACTGTCATTGCAAATAAAGCACCAAACAAGTTATTTTTTACTTCAGAGAAGAAAGGTTCTAAAGCTCACAATTTTGACATAAACATTTCTTAAATACGTGAGCATGTTAATATTTCTTTGTTTTTTTTTTTCTTTTGGGCACACCCGGGCGCCAGGGGTACCCTGGCTCGCACTCAGGAATTACCCGGCGGGCTCCGAGACCATATGGGATGCCGGGATCGAACCCAGGCCGGCACAGGCCGGCCGCATGCAACGCAAATGCCCCACCAACTGGGCATCGCCCGCCCATGTTAATATTTCTAATAAAGGGCTTGCCAGTTAAGAAATGACTTCAAATATTTTGAAAACATACTTTACTAGGTTTTCAGAGGAAATTTTTTATTTTCAGTAGAAGCCATAATCAGTTCTTACAACAGACATGTTGAATGCTGAAGGTGAGAAAGATAAGGAAGATGGGGCTAAAAGGAAACATAAAATAAAAGAATAAAACTGACCTCAATAAAAGTGTGCCCTGTTTATGCTTGATTACACAAATACTGCACATATACAGCATCTTACAGTCAGAGCAGTGAAATATCAAGTATAAAATCATGAGTCAGAATTGTTTAGCCTCTGGAGGTTTCAGTGGAGAATTGATTCCTCAGCTTGTCTTGCTTCTAGGAACTATGCTTTTAAACTAGATTCAAATGTACTCCGTATTGCTAATGAATGAGGAGCTAAGGAAATGTTAGCCAATACTATTAATTTTGTTCTTGTTTGCTTTTATTCCCCCAAAACTATTTTATTCCATCTTTTTAACTTTACTTCCAAAAAACATCTAGAGGAGGCCAAAGTTTTTGCCTTGTATGCAGCCAGCAAGGTGCAATGTCTGGCATCTCATATGGTCCCCTGAGCACCACCAGAAGTAATTCTTGAGTGCAGAGCCAGGAGTAACCCCTGAGTAGTGCTGGGTGTGACCCAAAACACAAACAAAAAAAAAACCCTAGAAATTGAGCAGTTTACAATTTTTTAAACACTTAAATAAAAAAAATTTGACTACAGAAATTATTTTAGACAAATAAAGCAACTGTTATTTTATTTTTTTAATATTTTGTTACACTACCATGAGATCTACAATTACAAAGATGTTCATGTTTCAGTTACGGTCATACAGTGCTCCGAGCACCAGGCCCATCCCTCACCAATGCCCATTTCCCACCACCATTTCCCTGATTCCTTCCCCCTCCCCAGCGTGCCTCTATGGCAGGTTCTTTATCTCTTTTCTCTCTCTCTGTCTCTGTCTCTGTCTCTCTCTTTCTCTTCTCTTACTATTGTGGATTATCATACTTGTTAGAGGTTATAATGTGAATCTTTTAGGCTGTATTTAATGCTCAGTTCTAGGTTGGTGTTAGCACTTTTGACAATTATTAGCACACTGTTCCCTTCTCTGTCTTACCTAGCCTCTGATTCCCACACGTTGTGATAATTTCCAACTTTCACAAGCCCTCCTAATTCAAGATTTGCCTGACCATGGATTTTTTTATAATAATATGAACATATATATATTTTATGTCATGCAATTAAGTGCAATCATTCTATAGCTGTCTTTTTCCTTCTGGCTAACTTCACTGAACATGATCCTCTCCATGTTCATCCATTTATAGGCACATTTCATAACTTCATTTTTCCTAACAGCTGCATAGTATTCCATTGTGTAGATGTGCCAAATTTTCTTTATCCGGTCACCAGTTCTAGGGCACACTGGTTGTTTCCAGATTCTGGCTATTGTGAATAATGTGGCTATGAAAATGAAAGTGCAGATGGTATTTCCTCTGTGTGCTTTTGATTTCCCAGGGTATATCCACAGGAGTGATATGGCTGGGTCAAATGGGAGTTTAATTTCTATTCTTTGGAGAAATGTCCATATTGTTTTCCAAAAAGGCTGTATCAGTCGACATTCCCACGAACAATTGAGAGAATCCCCTTTCCCCCGCATCCATGCCAGCACTTGTCTCTGTTGTATAAAATGATATCCCATTGCTGTTTTGATGTGCATCTCTCTGATGATTAATGATGATGAAAAATTTTTCCTGTCTTTTGGCCATTCAAATTTCTTCCTTGTCAAAGTTTCTGTTCATTTCTTCTCCCCATTTTTTGATGGGGTTGGCTGCTTTCTTCTTGTAAAGTTCTACCAGTGCCTGATATATCCTGAATATTAACCCCTAATGAGATGGATAGTGGGTGAATATTCTTTTCCATTCTGTAGGCTGTCTTTCTATCTTGGTCACTGTTTCATTTGAGGTGCAGAAGCTTTTTAGTTTCATGTAGTCCCTTATGTTTATCTATTCTTCTAGTTGCTTTGTTAGTGGTGTTTCATTTTTGAATATGCCTTTAGTTTCAATGTTGTAGAGGGTTTTTCCTATATTTTCTTAAATGTACTTTATGGTTTCAGGTCTGATTTTGAGATCTTTAATTAATTTTGATCTGAGTTTCTGCATGGTGTTAGATCAAATTCCAAATTCATTTTTTTAGATGTCTCTGCCCAGTTTTCCCAGCACCACTTGTTGAAGAGGCTTACCTTACTCTATTTTGGACTCTTCACCTTTATCAAATATTAAATGATCATGTGTTTGAGGTTGGGAGTCAGGATACTAAATTCTATTCCATAGGCTCACAGGTCTGTTTTTATTCCAATACCATGCTGTTTTAATTAATACTGCCTTGTAGTACAGTTTGGAGTTGGGAAAGGTGATGCCTCCCATCTTCTTTTCTCCAAGGATTGCTTTAGCTATCCATGGGAGTTTATTATTCCATACAAATTTCAGGAGCGTTTGGTCAATTTCTTTTGAAGAATGTCATGGGTATTCTTATAGGGACCACATTAATCTGTACAAAGCTCTAGGAGTATTATCATTTTGACATTGTTGATTCTCCCCATCCATGAGCAGGGAATGTGTTTCCATTTCCTCATGTCCTCTTTTATTTCTTGGGGCAGTGTCTTGTAGTTTTCTTTGTACAGGTCCTTTATACACTTGATTAAACTGATTCCTAGGTATTTGATTTTCTGTGGCACAATTGTGAATGGAATCATTTCCCTAATATCCCTTTCTTCCCTTTTGTTATTTGTATATAGGAAAGCCACTGACTTTTGGTGTTGATTTTGTATCCTGACACTCTACTATATGCGTCTATTGTTTCTAGGATTATTTTGGTAGAGAGTTTAGGGTTCTCTAGGTCTAATATCATGTCATCTGCGAATATTGATAGCTCGTCTTCTTCCTTGCCTATCTGGATCCCCTTAATGTCCTTTTCTTCTCTGATTGCTATGGCAAGTACTTCCAGTACTATATTGAACAAAAGAGGTGAGAGTGGGCAACCTTGTCGTGTCCCTGATCTTAGGAGAAAGGCTCTTAGCTTTTCCTCATTGAGAATGATGCTCGCTGTGGGCTTTGGATAGATGGCTTTGACTATATTGAGGAAGGTTCCTTCAATTCCCATTTTCTGAAGGGTTTTAATCATGAATGGGTGTTGGATCTTATCAAATGCTTTCTCTGCGTCTCTTGATATGATCATATGGTTTTTATTTTTTTCTCTAATTGATATGATGGATTATGTTGATTGACTTGCGACTGTTGAACCATCTTTGCATTCCCAGGATGAATCCTACTTGGTCATGACATAGAATCTTCTTGATGAGTCTTTGGATTCTGTTTGCTAGTATTTTGTTGACGATCTTAGCATCTGTGTTCATCAGGGAGATTGACCTGTAATTTTCTTTCTTTATGTTGTCTCTCCCTGCTTTGGGTATCAGGTTGATGTGCCTCATAGAAGCTGTTTGTGAGTGTTTCTGTTCCTTCTATTTCCTAGAAGAGCTTGAAAAGGACCGGCAGTATGTCAGGGATTCCACTGGGGTCCCCCGAAAGTGTCAGGACAGAAGTTCTCTTCTGCCTCTGAGGACACCAGGGGAACAGATGAAAACTCATGAGTCTGTCGCAGTTCCAAAAAAGCTAATAGTATAAAAGCTCTTCCACAGCACTCCAATATAATGAATGAACTCTAGCTCTGGTCCGAACTTAGACCATACAAAAGAGCCTAAGTCTCCCACCAAAGAGAGAGGATCTCAGCCGAGAGGAGTCCTACCCCAAAAAAGGTGCAAAAAGGCCAAAAGCCAAAAGCCAAAAGCCAAAAGCTGAGTAGCAGTAAGCCAAGGAGCAAAAAGCCAAAAGCGAAGGGGCATCAAATAAGTCCCCTTATATACACCAAAGTAATCCAGGGAGAGTCAGGGAGGTGACAACAAAGATTGTAGAAGGGCAGTGCCACACTCTATTACAGGTTAAGTCAAAGACTAATCCCTTCTTCTGAGATTATCTCTTATGTAAAACACTGGAGAGAGAGAGAGTTGGTATAAAGTAATACATCTTAATTTCATGAGCTTCATGTAATCTAGATGGAACCCACAAAGTCCTTCTTATTTATCATCTGCACCAGGGTAATTGAATATCTTGTTCTCCATATACTGAAAGGGTCACACTCTCCTGCTTGAGAGCAAACTAGTATGATCCTTCCTATAATCTTCCTATAATCTCAACATAGCCAGGGTGGTAGTCTCCTGGCAAATTCTAACTGTCCCACTCTGGGTGCAGTGGATATAAAGTGGAGCTGTGCCCATAATAGAAAACATTGAAGTCTTAGTAGATGTGTAAGTCAGAAGCTATTCAGTCAAGGTGACTTCTGTAACTGCCACACCCTCTAGCAGTGTTTACATAGAGAGGTCTCATTAGAATGAACCTTGGCTTAAGTAGATTAAGATGTGAGTGGGCAAAACACCAAAGCTCCCAGATTAGCTAAATCTGTCATCCAACAACAGTAGGTCCTCCTTAAAGGTTTGGTAGAATCCACTAATGAATCCATCTGGACCTGGGTAAAGCAATTTTTATCGTGACTAGCTAGGAATCTCTCATTTGCTTTTAATTTTAGTTCTATTCTTAAATACTTTAAATTTTGTCTTGTCTGTGTGTGTGTCCCTAAGTTCTAGCTTCTGAAAGTTGATTTTATGTGCATCTTCTCCCTGCTTTGAGATCAATGACATCATTCTAGTAACTTGAAATGGGCTTTGGTAGAATTAATTATCACAGAACTGGCAAACACTGCAACTATGAAATTTTTCTTTACCATAAATATTATTAAACATGTCCAACATTTCGCTTCAGCCTTTTGGAACTGTGAGTTCCCATGAATGGTCTTGATGGACATGATGAACTCAGATAGTCTCTCACCCTGTTTATTCCATTCTAGGCCTTGGGTCCAGATGTGGAGTTCTTCAGCTGATCTAATCAGTCCTATCTTGGCATTAAAATCACCGACTATGATCTTGTAGAAGGTATGATCTTTTTATAGAACTCCAATTTCATGTAGAATTTCTCAATTTCATCTTCTTTGTATGTGGGATGTTGGTGCGTAGACAATGAAGATAGAAATTGCTGGCAGTGGGCCACATCTCTTCAAGTGTAATCATCCTATTTGGTTTGTTAGGCATTCAACTGAATCAATGCTGGCGGCCATGTTCGTCTTGACAAGGACACCAACGCCACCGACACCTCTTTTCGTCGCATGTTCCAAGGAACAATTCTTCTCCGGTGTCAAATACAGCATGATGCGACTGACACCTCCTCTTCTCAGTCAGACCAATGATGTCGTACTTGATCTTTTTTGCGCTTGCACCATCAGATCCTCAATATAAGCTTCCGATGCCATCGTATGTGCATTTAAAGTACAGACAGTCATGTTAGTCCTTCTTCATTTTGGCAGCCTAGGATGGCCATGAAATTTTATGAGGCACTGCTTGTTTGCCTTTCTTACTACTGCCGTATTAAGGGCTCTTTCAGGGTCAGGAAAAAAACATTTCTGTTACTGGTTTTGGCATATCAAACGCCGCATCGGACAGTTCCACAATGAAATTGACCACATCATATTCAATTGATGGTTTTGTCTGACCGATGTAGCTGTCATCCCCAAATTCCAAATAGGATCGGACCACCATCTCCTTCGTGCACAATTCTACTTCCTGCAACGGGGAGAAAAGGTTGCAAAGTTTAAGAAGAGAACTCCCAGAACGACCATCAACTGGGAACTCTTTGGCACCATTGCAGCAACATGGGAAGATACCATCATTGATGACATCGATGAAGAATACAACCGATTGGTTCAGCACCTCCATGATTGTGCGAAGAATGCTGAGAGAGAGAAAGACACAAAAGGACGCTTGTCTTCCGAAACTCTTGAGCTCATTCACCAGCGTGGCAAGGCGCGAGCCTCAGGAGACCAAATGCTAACATCCAAGCTTGATAAACGGTGCAGAGAAGTGATAAAAGAAGTCCTCAAAGACAGAAGAACAGAAATAATGGAAGATGCAGCAGAAGCCGGGAAAAGCATTCGCACTGCCCGCCTGTCCTTCGCCAAATATAAGACCAAGATGACTGCCCTCCGAATCCCTGATGGATCTATCACATCTTCCAGAAAGGCAATGGAGAAGATTACCCAGGACTTCTACTCAAATCTCTTTGATAGCCACATCCACCTGCCCACATACCAAATTCCACAGGATGGATATGTCACTCCCAACGGTCTCCCTTCTGAAATCCGACATGCCATCTCGTCGGTAAAGAAGGGAACAGCACCAGGCCCAGACAAAGTCAGACCCAAACACCTGAAGAATCTGCCCTCAGTACTCATCAATACACTAGCTCGGTTCTTCACACGCTACCTGTCCGAATGCAAGGTACCCTCCCAATGGAAAACCAGCAGGACAGTTCTACTGTTCAAGAAGGGAGACATTCACGACATCAGCAACTATCGCCCCATCTGCCTGTTGTCTGTCATCTACAAGCTGTTTACACGAGTCATCCTGAACAGGATTAGCAGAACACTAGATGAAGGACAACCATGCGAGCAAGCAGGCTTCCAGAAAGCATTCAGCATAATCGACCATATCCACACAGTAACCAAGCTCATCAAGGTTTGTAGGTAGTACAAGATGCCGCTCTGTCTCATGTTCATTGATTTACAGAAAGCCTTTGATTCTGTGGAGACTGAAGCAGTCATCGAAGCCCTAGCCAAACAGGGTGTTCAAACCCAATACATCAAGATCCTTCGTGAGCTGTATTACGGATTCACCACCAGGATCTCACCATTCTACAAGGAAGTGATCATTGATGTCAAAAGAGGGGGTTTGACAGGGTGATATCGTTTCACCAAAACTCTTCAGCGCCACCCTAGAGAACATCATGCAACAATTAGAATGGGAAGGAATGGGAGTGAAGATAGCTGGTCAGCAACTAGACCATCTCCGCTTCACTGATGACATCGTTCTAATAACACCAAACATTAGCCAAGAGGCACAAATGCTGGTTGCCTTCGACCGAGAATGTGAAAAGATAGGTCTACAGCTGAATCTAAAGAAAACCATGTTTATGAAAAATGAACTAGTTCCAGAGGCCCCATTCACTCTCAATGGAACAAACCATCTCTGAATGCAGCAGTTATGTGTACCTAGATTGAGAAGTCAACATGAACGACCTAAAACCTGCTGTGCAGGAGGAAGAGAGCGGCATGGAATGCCTTCAGAGGCATTGAAGAAATAGCTAAAAGGACAAAGAACCTCAGGCTCCAGGTACATATCTTTGACTCCACTGTTCTCCCTGCATTAACATTTGCCTCAGAGACCTGGGCCTTACGAAAGCAGAATGAGAATGCTATTCGGGTCTCCCAGAGAGGAATCGAAAGAGCCATGCTTGGAATATCACGCCTCACTCAAGTGAGAGAAGGGATCCGGAGTTCTGACCTCCGTCACTATGCCAGAATCAGGGATGCTGTCTCCTTTGTCAAGGCATCGAAAATCAGATGGGCTGAACATGTAATGCGATTTGGAGACAACCGCTGGGCTAGAGCTGTTTACCGACTGGATCCCACGGGATTTCAAAAGACCATGTGGCCGCCCACCTACAAGATGGTCAGACTTCCTTGTCAAGACCCTGAAGGAACGGTTTGAGGCTCTTCATATTCCTGAATCAACCAGATGCCATTGGGCTACATTAGCACGTGATAGGGTCCAATGGAAATGTTACTGGCAGCTGCTCGAGCAAGTTGATGAATAACGGGATTCAAGTTATCAAGTGATCAAGTGATTATTAAACATTAAGTAGTGTTTATCAGTCTGTAAATACTAGGTGTTATTTGGGCTAATGATGTCTTCTAATTAATCACAGATACTTGGAAGCTGGTGTAATTTATATTTCATTATACAATATGGTATATTTTGAATTATTTAATGTTTCTTGCCTGTGCGATCTGAAATACTGGATAATGGTGTGGGATAGTAATACAAAAGACAAAGATAAAAATTTCTACTTTGTAATACATAATTCTAATATTCCCTTAATTATATTCAGTGAGAAGTGTACATCATTTCTGATGTATTCTTGTTCCAAATGCCTAATATAACTGGTGAACTATCATACAAAATGAAGGGCATTTCATGAAATGCATGATAAGTATTATTTAAAAGTGTCAATGAATTGGAAGCCAAAGGGCAAATCGCAATTGCCATGTGGTTCTGTAAATTAAGAAGCACCAAATGCAAGGAGGAATATGTGGGCTGGAGTGATAGTTCTGTGGATAGAGCACTTGTGCTGCATGAAGATAACCTGGTACCCCAGGACCTCACGTGGTCTTCCAAGACCCACAAGAAGTGATCCCTGGAAACTCTGGAGTAAGCCCTGAGCACCACTGAACGTGGACCCCAAAACAAAAAGCAAAAGAAGCAAAAGAAGCTAGGATTCTGGATTGTACTGCAAACCAGATAGATGATGTTAGTGGGAACATGGGTTAATCAGAAAAATGCCTATACTTGGACTGTATAAATGCTGGCACAGGTTATAGTAATAATCTTGTTTATGTGCGATAATGACAGAAGAAACTGGAGAAAGGACCTTTTTTGTAAAATTTTCTAGAACTATCTTAAATAACAAAGTTGGAATACTTAAAACCCTTTCCTTAAGGAAAAATGGATATAAATCTACCTTTGCATTTACACACAGGTGACAATAAAGTATATAAAGTGCTTATTAAAGTTAATGTTTTTCTCATCCCAAAGACGGGTATTTGTGTATATGTTGGCAGAACTGGTGCTTGTAACCATTTTTATATTGTGCCTAATACAGAGCACTATAGTTCCCTGGAACTTCAGTAACTTGAAGAAAAACATATCATAATTATTACTGTAATTTTCTTTGACAATGTAAGATTATGTATGTCATTACAAAGCTTCTTCCTGCCCCACCTCCCCTTAGATATACGTAAACGACTAAGCATATGTGTTTCATAAGATTCAGTAACAAGCTTTCAAAGAACTTTTCACTGCATATAGACTACAAGGACCTGAAAAAATAGAAGTCTTGGGCCTAAGAAAAAGAAGATGACAAGGAGCTCCAGACCTAGCCCAAGCAGGCCCCCAGTGATATGAGTGGTATTTTGGGACATAGGGATATAAAGAGAATGTCATGACCTTGTCATTAAACTCTGGAGACTGTTTCTGGAATTGAATAATAACATACTTATCTGCCAACTTCTATATGCAATTTCTCAATGTGCAATCGTATCTTCCTGCACAAATGCCAGCTCTATGGCAGTTTAGTTTTAATCATGTAAATTTAGAAGTGAGATGTGCTTCTAGGTTTACCAGAGTTTTTCCCTGAGTGGCAAATAATTTATACTCCCTAATAAGTTGGACTCTTTTGGACTGAAAGCCAAGTGTTCTAAGAAATGCTACCCATGATATGAGCTCTTGGCTTGCCCTCTCTCTATAAATGTATATGTGTACAGGGATATGCGTTCTAAATATGTGTATGCAAAATATATATATTTACAGTCATGCACTCCATATGTATAAAGCACATAATACTTATGTTTCATGTGTATAAATATGCAGCATTTATAATAAGCAAAACCATATTAAAAGAGATCACCATTATTAACATATGTCAAAATTTCTCTGATAATTAGAAATTTATTATAAATTAAGAAAGGATTTATTTGCAATATTATGCTAAGCATACTATTCTTATGCTTCTAATTTCCAAATATTATGAATAACCAACTTCATAACGTGAACTGCTTTTGAAATGTTTATGAATTATTTTAATAAAAATGTTACCTGCAGACAAAACCATCTACTCCAATTCTCTACAACTTCATTCTTAAAGTAAACTTTTATTCCATTCAGATACTATCCTAAATACATAAGAAAAACCAAATGAACTAACAATAACATTGATATGAAAATAAAAATTATTTTTATAATTGCCAGGAGGAAACTGACAAGCAACACTCAGTGAAGAGTTTCAGAAACCCCCTGTGCTTTATGGTTAGGTCTAGAAACACAGGTTTCTAACTTTCAGTTCAAAATAAAACACAGTCTTTTAATTCACAATTTAAAACATTTTTTTCCCAGCCACTTTCCACCCAGATTTGCAAAAAGTGCTTTGTGATGTGAGTAGCAGTTTTTAAGAACAGGTTTCAGCAACGGAGTCCAGATTCCACTATTCATCTTTGTGGCTATGAAGAAAAGAAATTCTCAAGTACCTTCAGGGATTTTACAGGTACTCTTGCTTCAACTTTGTGTTTCTAGTCTTCATAAAACAAGAACACTGAGGATGACATAGTGAAGGAGTCAGTTTATTCCAAATGCTGAAGTGCTTCCTCTACTTTACATTTTACAAGTTTACAATTTTGGAGTCATTTGAACTACTCATTGGCTCAGTGGTGCAATATTTTTTTTTAAAAGTTATTTCTGAACATAATAGACACTTTTAGACCTGCAGTGATGAGCAAGCCCCAGGGGCAAAATCCAATAAAAATTTAAGGGGCTGTTCAGTGCAGCACTACAGCTTCCTTGTGGACGAGAGGAGCAGAAGTGGGATGCTGGCCTGCAGGGTCATTATTTCTAGGAATGCTGTAGATTTTTTACATTTTCAGTTTATGCCAGCCTTTTGGGTCTCTGGAAAGCACAATAGCAGAGAGAGAAAGAGTAAGAGAGAGACTGACCCCATATGAAGTATGAAAGACTTTTGATTTCGGCTATTAATCTTTAGAGCTTCAGTAAATAGTGTTTGGAACATATAAAACATCCATCAGCAGAACTCAAATCATCTTCATTATGCACTTGTGATTGGCTTTATGTACATGTGAAAAAGAATGAGATACACAAACCCTATGTTTAAATTATTTTGTCTAATAAAAAACCAGCGGAAAGCCCACTATTTATTTGATATGGTAAACAACACACAATCTATTTCATATCATAAAATGGAGCTTATTAAAATATTATCAGAGATGTTTGGTGTCTCTAAAGACATCTGTGGTGGAAGTGTCTGTGATATCCTTGTTGGTTTTTACTTTACTAGATATATAAACTGAATTATAAACAATTTAGTTTAGCTTTCATTTGAGAACCATAGAAATTTTATCCCAGGCTCAGCCAAATATTCTTTTATAGATATGTTTAGCAGATCCCTTTTCTAGAAAAAGCAATTAATGTAAATTTTATTATGTTCTCTCAAGGGTAACAGTGTAAAAGCAAGGAAGGTAGAAAGTAAAGGAGACAGGGAGGGAGTGTGGAAGTTAGGTGTGAAGGTTATAAAGAGACAGGGAATGAGAAAAGGGTGGAGGAAAAGAAGAAAAGGACAGAAATGCATATATATATGCATATATATGTTTATATATATAGGATATATATATATATATTTATATATATAGGATCACTGTATCACTGTCTTCCCGTTCATCATCGATTTGCTCGAGCGGGACCCAGTAACATCTCCATATGTCCTGTCTCATGCTAGTAGAGCCCAAGAGCATCTGCTTGCTCCAGGAACATAAAGAGCCTCAATCCATTCCAGAATGAGGTCTATAATTGTTACTGGTATTTGGCATATCAAATACATTTAAACAGATACTACAAAAATATATACTTTTGCATATAAGTACATTATATACATACATTTTGGAGTATGCTGGCGCCCTGAAAAATCTGGGAGCGGAATATAGGGACTCTCCTTCTTTCCCAGGGGATTTGTGACTGGCAGACAGAGAAAGATTTGAGAATCTAGCAAAGTTTCAAAAGACTACTCTTTACTCATACTTGTTCTGGTATACAATCTAGTAACAGAAAAACCCCAGACTTTAGATTCTTAGCTGGGCCCCAGCCACATGTAGGTTTAGAATTCTAGGCCAAAATAGGGGCTGCCACATGCTAAGGCCCAACAGGGAAAAAGAACAGAGAAGATGAGAGACAAAGAAGAGGAAGAAAAAAAAAGGCAAAGAGGCAAACAAGCCTGGAAGAAAGCAGGCTACCCTTTTATGACTTTTCAGCCCAGACCAGCCCACATCAAGGAAAGCATTAGGGACAATCCCATTCAGGTAACTTCTCCCAGGACCTCACCTAGTTCCATTGAAATGCTAATATCACCCAAGCTAAGGCTGCAGGTTCTTGGTAGATTGGGGAAGGGCATCTGAGATGACCTGTATCTCAGAAAACAAAGGCATGCATCAGTATCACTATATCACTGTCTTCCTGTTGTTCATCTAACATCTCCATACATCCTGTCACAAGCAAGTATAGCCAAAGGGCATCTACTTGCTCCAGGGACAGGGAAGAGCCTCAAACCATTCTTCAGGTCATGGAATTGAGGTCCATAATTGTTACTAGTTTTTGGCATAACTAATAAAACATAGGTAGCTTGCCAGGCTCTGCCATGTAGGTGGTATGCTCTCAATAGAAGGCTCTCATCTCGAGCATTTACTGATGAAACTTAAAGGGGAAAGATCAGGTTTTCTTTTGGGTGGAACCCTAAGGAACTGTAGAGTCTGGATATTGAGAATGACTGACCACATGATGTGTGGGTTGCTCTGGTTGCTTCTTGCTAGGCTTACTGGAATGACAGCAGTTACCTTTCTAGAACTGTATACAATGTATAAATGTGAAAGATCCTGGTGAAGGACCTTATCCTAAAATCAGTATTATCTAAGAATATCGGCAAAGTGGCAGTGCGCTAACGAAGCTGTAGTTCTGGCAAGGGTGGTTCTCTCTTCCCGGGGCAGCTGGCATGGAGGTGGAGGAAAGGGCAGAGCCCAAATCTCTGCTCCGAGTCCAGCTAGCGTGGTCTCTCTCCATCACTTGTGAGTGAACCCTTGGAGCAATGTTGGACTCAGCCAGGGGCTGGCCGAGCCCCTTACTGGGAGGTCAGCTCCATGAGTTGCTTCCACGTGGGGCCAACCAAGCAGCGCAGCTGTGGGTCTGAAGTGGATGAGTCTGGATCTCTTCTGGGGTTGCCAAGGAGCTGTGGGTCTTCATGCATCTATACCAATGGATATTCTACAGCCAGGTATATATTTCTCCAAGCCTTCACAAGATTCTGATCTTTATTTCATAGTTGTTTTGTATATCAGCCTTTAGACTTATTAGAGATCCAATCTTGCTTGCTTGGAGGCCAACAGCATTTCTCTCTGGTTTAATTACTTAGAGATTCAACATGGCTAGGTAAATATACTGGTAAGATCTATCTAGTCCCACAATGATTGTGGTAGTGTGAGAGAAAATATTTATACTAGTTAACATAGAACATATGGTAATATATTCTGCCACATATCAAACTGTTTTCTGCTCCTTATCTACAAAGTGGCCTGAAGGACGTAATTCAATGCAAGAGGCAGAGGCTCTGGGCAGCAGTGTACTGCAACACATACACACACCCATGCACACACACACATATTCATACACACAAATACTCACAGATACAATTGACATAATAATTTATTCAAAAATATATATAATCATTGAAGGAGCTTGGAAATCATCACAGAATCTTTGTCCACCACACTCTTCTAAATTTTCACACTTTCCCTTTCATGTCCCCTAGCTCCTGACTCCTAGAAATCCAGTGGAATAAAGTTTGGGTTACTATTCTTTAAGACAAGCTATGGAGTCTGGGATGTAGCTTCAGGGATAGAACATTCTTACCTGTGCTAGACTCTGTGTCTGCTCCCTGTCAAATGCAAGGACACTGCCTCGCACTACTTGTGGTGTGTCCAGTAGGCCCCAGAAACCCTTCTGAATGTGGTCTGTCTGACCAACAGAAGAAGTAGGTAAATGAGGGCAAATATTTTCTTCCTGATGCATTGGTGTTCTAAAATATTAAGGATTCCTGCTGACTTCTTTCGAACTTCAGGAAAAAAAAAAATTCTTCACTGGTTATCTCTAATTTCCTCTCCTTTTCACCCTGCAATCTCTGTGATCAAATTTTTTATACTAACAATCTTAAAAACTAATTTCCAACTAGTTTCTGATGTCCATTGTATAAAATGAATCCCAAGGAATTTCACATGAATAAATCCATGATTATTCCTCATCTGACTTAAATTTTCTGTGACATTTGACAAGGGCGTCACTTCCTATTTCTTGGCATTCCTTTTCCTACACTGTTTTTGGTATTCTATGCTCTCCTCAATTTTCTTCTGCTTTTCTCGTTGTTTCCTTCATAGTCTTGCTGTCTGCCAGATTTCTCAACTGCCAAGTGTCTCAGAGATCATCCTGAGCACCCTGAGCAATCTTATTTTGTAATAAGGCTTTAATTACCATATAACCAAGCATGACTATAAATTTCTATTTCTATATGATCTCCCCATATGAACCCAAACTCATATACCAACTAAGTGCTAAATATCTCTTAGGAGCCCCACATGGCCATATGCTTCCTGGTTGAATATTGCTGAACTCTTTTCCTGTAGATATCAAAACACATTCAAAATTTGTCCTTTCCAATTCTCAAGTTTGCTTCTCATATCCTTCCAATTTACATGGTTATAGTCTCCTTCTGCTGTTTTTTTATTTATTTTATAATCAAATGACTGTTCAGTGGTTTCTATTTGGTGAGGCAATGGCGCTCTCCTTTAAAAGGAACCGTTTCCTAAAAACAGGATCTATCCTTCCTTAAGGAGGTTCCCGTATCCCCACCTCTTTTGAGTGGTTAATTCTTCCTTCACGTAGAACATATGCCAGCTTTCACCCATTAAATGATAATATTTTCTGGATAAATAGTATAAATATTAAGGTGCATGCTTGCTTGCAGCTAACCCTATTTTATTCTTAGACTGCACAATCCCCTGAGCATTCTCAGGTGTCATCCTGGACACCCTTGAGTACCACTAGGGTGACCTGGGTATTATTCTGCAGGAACACTGGGGTTCAAGCAGTACCACATCATCAAATTCTAGCATGGAACCCCTGAGCATGACTTGGGAGCTGCATCTCCCATCTAAACAAAAAGTATCATTTTCTGTTTATCCTTAGAAATCCTGTCTGGGCCTCTCTACCTGAGAACTGAGAAATTCTTCCCTACTAACTCACCTCTCAACCTACTTCGTCAAACACACACACACAGACACATGCACACATGCACACACACACACACACACACACGCACCTGAGCACCGTAAGTAAGCACATACAGAGTGTTTAATACATTGTCTCAAGAGTGTCTTCTTACTACTCAGCTTCCTCCCAGAAATGAAGATGATAACTTCATTTCAATTACCTTTGGAGAGGCAAACCCAAGCAGACTACTTGTAGTAAATACTCACAGTAAGTAGTTACTCATAGTAAGTACTCAGTAAATTATCATTGAATGGTAAATGAATGAGGAGTAAGTAAATGAGTTAAAAAATCATAAATAGCATTAGAGATAATGCTGATGTTTTGTTACCATGAGAGATTTTCATGTTTTTAATGGCATATATATAGATACAATTTCTAGATTATAGATTCATAATCACATGAAACATTTTCACTACTGACACTCGCTGGAGAGGAAATAGAAAAAAATTTAATTGAATTACCATGAGATATGTAGTTACAAGGTTGTTCATGATTGGGTTTCAGTCATATAAAGTTCCAACACCCATCCCTTCACTATCCAGTAAAATCCTTAAATCTACTTTTTGCAACTTTGGGGATAAAATAAGTTCATAGCCTTTACATAAATTTATAATTAATGTGAAAAGCAATGCAGATCAGGTTGGAGCTTTTACGCTACGTTTCTTATTTCAGCATGGAAGGAGCACTTAAGGTGATCATGAATGCCGACCAAGGTTGGAGAATTACTTTCTTCTGTATGCTTTTACCCCTTTATGCTTCACATGAAAAATCTCAGTATTTAGTTCACTGACTATATTTTTATTTAAACAACACATTGATAAAGCGAGATAATATGTAAATGTGCAACTCTTCCATAATTCACATTGCCACACATGGAAGTCTTATAGAAAAGGATTAATCATTGGGTCTTATGCTATTGCAGCAGTAAAACTCACAGTATGTGCTTACTAGCTTTGTTATTCACGTTGCTTTGAAACATGGAGTACTAGTCATTTTGAATATTATTATTAATTTTTATAATGTGCAAAATTCATTTATGTTAGGTTCTAAAGGAATACAGAAACATAGATGCTATAAATCAAGGGCAAAAATGAAAGCTAATTGGAATTCTATTATAAAAAGAAGATGATAAAAGAGGGAAAATCTTTCATTATTTTATACGGATAAATTACCAGTATGATTTAGGAATTTCTTATATTTATTGACCATGCTTATCATTATATTAATTAAGTACAAGTGGGATTATACATTTTTACCACATATGGTTTGCCTTAATTTAATTTCTTAGGTTTTGAATTTTATTTATTCTGAGCCAACTTTAAGAAACTTTTCAGGAAAAAAGCACGGAATAAAGAATCTAAATCCTATGTTGTCTATAATGCTTTGAAATAGTGAAATTAAATTGCCTTAAAAAGCTGAATATGTCCTTTGTCTGTAATATGTGGGAGATGAATTGTGTAAAAATAAACTACCATGTACCTGCTTATAGTATGAAGAGAATTATTCCTAAAGATAATTTTTTCTAATTTTTGAGTGACCGCTGCCTAGGCAAGGCCAAGGGCATTAATTATAGAGAAGTTGCTAGGGAGGAATACTTATGTACCTTTCATTGTTGTAGAACCTCATTTGGGAGTTAATATCAGCGCTGTCTCCAATACCATTCATCTGACACTTGGTAAATGAGTTGTCAGTAAAGGTGAAAATATATTAATAGTGCAGATCACTTGAAATGGGTGCTCTTATTGTGTTTTACCAGAAAATTCTCCCTTCGGTTAACTCAATATCTTTTCTGACACATTTTCGTTTGCACTAAAGTGTCTTTTTATAGTGTGTCAGAGTTATGAATACTGATAGACCTTCTTCTAAAGTGCCCCTCAAGTTCACTGCCATTTGCTCATTAGGTTTTCTTTTTATTGCATGTCAGAAAGTGCCTCCTTTTTAAGCACCTACTAATAAATGGGAATTGATGAGAACCGTATCTCCAGAGCAGGCGGTAAATTCAAAGGTCTTAAATGAGGAATTCTGTGAGGCATCTAAGACCAGGGCATGAGCCCATGGATCTTGATCTGGCTTACAGAGAATAGTTTATTTGATGTTAACATTGAAGAGACATATATTTCTAAGTAGTACCTGAAGTTCCAAAATGGAAGCACTTCATTTCCCATTTATAAAAGAATGAATAAAGTATCCTTTTAAAGATGCCTTCAGAATCATAGCATTGAAATGTATTTATATGAGTCACACCAATTGTAACTTTGAAGAAAGTGTTAAGTGTGGAATGTGAAGGTAGCAGGAAGTAGATGAGAATTTACAGGCAAATAAACTGGTATGGGAGGGGGCTTAAGACCTAGTTGATGATCCCTGGGTTCTATGAGGATGAGCCTGTAGAAAGAATATGGCAAGAAGAGATAGTAATACCAGTAGCGTAGGATTATAAAGATCACCCTAACTCTGGAAAACTTTAGCAAGAATATTTCTGGTGAGAAGCTCTTTAGTTCATGAAGATGTTACTGAGCTGGCCTCAGAGCTATTGAATTGGGGAAATATGAATTAAGTTTACTGATGAAATGAGATATAGCCACAAAGTTGGTTACAGGAGTTCTAACTGTGGCAGGCAATATCTTGCTGACTCAAAAGAAGCACAAAATCAATAAACCAGAAAGGTGTAACTGCCTAGCAACAAATCACCGGTAAGAGAAAGAGAGCTAGAACCCTAAAGGTATTTCAGAGATTCTCAATCAGTATTTCCCAGTCATTTATCCAGTACTTTCATTAGTTCACATGAAATATTCACAAAATATTTTGAATAAGTCATTTGTCCTCAGTCAACTTACATTAAAGTGAACCATATTCATTGTAGTAACATCTTTTCAATATACGTTAAAATATATACGTAGCTATTATAATTGAAAACTTAAAAATCTGTGGTCTGTTTTTATACTGCTACGATTTCTGTGAAAATGAAAACAGTGAAGTCTGTCAGAGTTTGGAGAGGATCTGAAAGAAAGGAACGGAAGAAAGAATTTGGTATTAATTATTTGTTATTTATACCCTGCTATATTCAGGAAGATTCATAGGTTACTTAAAATTTAGACATATACATGGTACTATTAAGGCAAAAAGACACATAAATATCAAACCATAGTAGAATGAGGGAAGCAAATAAAATGTACCTTTAGGCTAATATATATGTTGAGTATTATATTTAGCACTGTTTTCTGGAAAGGTCAGCATTGTGTTTAAGTTGCTCATGACCTCCTTTGACCCTGGTAACCTAAGGATAACACTCACATGGAAAAAACAGAAGATAGGTTTTTCTTTCCTATGTTATGAAACTTGGAACTTTCCTTAAATTTCTATTGAAAATCCACGTACCAGCCATCAGTTTCAAACCTGACAGGTTTCACTAACAGGAAGAGTGGGAGCGCTGGATCTGTCAAGGAGAGCAAAATGTGAGGGAGTCAATGAGGACTGAATTGGCAGAGGTGAAAGGGCATCTGAGGGTTTGATGACTCTGTGGGTAGTCAGGACTTCTGACTAGTACTTACCATTGCTTTACAATACTATGAAAACTTAGGGGCTTATTGTCATACCTAATTATGTGCATATGATTTACCTTATGCACTATTGACGTTCCAGTGCCATTCCTCCCGAAAATGACTTCTCAATTAATTTCTACCATCCCCTTCACCCACTTCCCTCTAATAACAACCATTTGTTTTTACCATGACTGGAAGTTAGCTTTATATTTGTTATATAACTAGCTTATTTGCTTATATAACTAAAGTTTATTTGCTTTAGTTAATTGTATTCAGTATGAGTAAAACTATATTGTATATAGTTATCACTTCCTTCTTCATTTTATATATAGTTATCACTTCCTTCTTCAAAGTTGTATCACTTCAACTTTCACCAATGTTTGCACCAAAAGGGGCATTATTATTTTTTATTATGGTTGGTAATCCACTGAGTATATTTATCACAGATTGGATAATGGTAGCTGTTGGTTAGTATTTAAGCTGATTCCATGCTTTAGCAACAATGAATAATGCTCTTATGAACACGGCAGTATAAATAGACTTTAAAGTGTTTCCATTTCCTTTGGATAAATGCTTAGGAACTGACTGGCAAGGTCATATGTAGTTCCTCTCTTTTTACTTTTTAAAGGAATCTTAAGACCGTTTTTCATGTGAAAGTTTAACTACTTTACATTCTTATCAGTAGAGTTCCTGTTATTCTATATTTTCATCTACATTTGTTGTTTCCAATTGTTTTGATACAGACCATTTTCAACTGGTGTGAGCTAATATCTCCTAAGATTTTGATCTGAATTTTTATAA
Source organism: Cryptotis parvus (assembly GCA_021461705.1). Taxonomy (NCBI): domain Eukaryota; kingdom Metazoa; phylum Chordata; class Mammalia; order Eulipotyphla; family Soricidae; genus Cryptotis; species Cryptotis parvus. Next base: position 51,443 of record JAJIBD010033992.1, read on the forward strand.
TCATAGATGATATATATTTTTGTGTGTACTGATGAGACATTTAATTTACTATCTTATTTGCATCACTTGTATCACTTGTCTTCCGTTGTTCATCAATTCGCTCAAGCAGGCGCCAGTAACATCTCCATTTGTTGGGAATGAGGTACATTATTGTTACTGTTTTGGGCATATTGAGTACAACATGGGTAGCTTTCCAGGCTCTGCCATGGCTCTGGGTTCATCCCAGGGGACCCAGGCTTTTTCTATGTCAGACCATCAACCATCCAGGACCCACAGGGCAGAGCTCTGGGTGTAAACAAGCCTGTCTCCTGTCTGCCACCTGCCGATGCAGCCAGGCACCTCAGCCACACCTGCAACACCTTGAGGGGCAGGCAGCCCAAACTTATTTGCATAAATGTTCAAATTTCTTGCCACTAAAAAATTAGATTGCTTATTTTTGCCAAGTCATGTGAATTTTTGTACATTTTTTGGTTATTAATTTCTTGTTGGATATATAAAACCAAAACTTAGATATCTGGTACAAATATTTTTTTATAATTGCTAGGCTTCCTTCCAACTTTGTGGTAGTTTATTTTGCTTTGAGACATTTTTAAAAAATTTTCATGTAGGACTGTATTTTGTGCTATTGTCTGATGCTGCTTGACAAGCCGTCCAAAAACTTGATGCAGTTAAAACAAAATTGATTAATATTTTTCAATTCTGTGAGTTGATTTGGCTTATCAGGGCAGTTTTTATGTACATTTAGCTTTCTGTACTTAAATGCACATGAAAACTTACTTAAATGCATCTGTCAGTTAGAACTGAATGCATTTGTGATTCAGTTAGGCTATATGTTCAAGACGGTGCATGTTCCTGGTTACTGGATCTCTTTAAAAATCTAGCTGAGTTGGGACAGCAAGATATATCTTTTTCTTGTGTATTTAGATTCTCACAGCATAGTGACTGAGCTCAGAAAACAAGATATTCCAATGATAAAGGCTCCAAAAGAGCAAGAAGAATCTTCTCCAGGTACTTTGGGGATTTTTCATAGTACAATGATACCACCACTTCTATGTTCTGTTGAGTAAGATAATCATGGGATTCTCTCAGATTCAAAATGATTGAAGAAATAAATTATTAATAGGTATATAAAAGATCATCAAATAAAAAGGTGCATGGAATGGAAATTTGGTGCTTTTTGTAAAATGTAATCTACCACACTTTAAAGAGGCATCTCTTCTTTGAAATAAAAAGTACACAAAAGGCTAAACTATTCTGGATTTAGCATACTATAAATCAAGTAGACAATGAAATAGAATCCATGTTATGGTGACTTTGACATATATATTTTGTAATATAATATTACATTGTAATGTAATATAATATATTACATTACAATGTAATATAATTGTTACATTATAATAATGTATAATATAATTACATTGCATTATGTAATTGTGGTGACAATTGTTATTGTACAACTATAGTTATACTACTGATCCTGATGTTCATGTGTTTGTTTGCCTTAAGCTAAGAAGCTTCAGGAAATTATATAGGCTCTGTATCTTTGCATCTATAAAACAAGAAGTCATATTTATGTGATTTATGAGTGTCCAGCCCATTCTTAATAATAAGGAAAATATGAACTTAATGCTCATTCGGCTGCTATGAGTCAGGGGAAATGATATGTTGAATGAATTGCTCATAAATTAAAGGAATAGATTTGAAGCAGGGGGTGAATTTTCTGGGAATCAATGTTTGACATTAAGTACTGTAGAAAGTTATTGATGGCATTGATTGTTAGATTAGTCTTTTGACTCCAGAGTCTTAGAATGACATTTACTAATGATCTTCTATAACATAAGAACTTTAATTTGTTTTTTCTTTTCTGTCTTTTTCACTGTAATATAAAGTTTGGTAACTAAAGCCTGACCAGTTAAAGAAGTGGAAGTTAGTTAATTAATTTATAATCAGAATAATCTCCTCTTAATATTGGTTTAATAATCCATAGTTTCATTAACTACATATTTTCAAGTAGGAAAAGAATATAATAAGGTATTTGGCTGTGGATGGCTACATTTGAATTTCTAACAAAATTAAATAAAACTGAAAAAATGTATATACTGACAAACTAATATAAAATGGCTTAATCAAATAGCACATATAAGACTGAGAGACTTTATATTCTCTGCATTTTGATGAAAAGTGTTAGCAGTACTTAAACATGTGCTCTAAGCAGCAGTTATGGGAACTTAGAGCTATAGTAATTGTGCTCTGGTCAGAAATCCAAGCAATACTAGACATCTTCTAGATAGATACTACAGAACAGCATAGCATAGGTATAGGTCTTGATAGCTCTTTTCATAATAACAGGCTTATAAAATAGAACCTACTTAATTCCTTACAAACAGCGACTGTTTTTTAGGTTAAGCCTTCCCAAATGAAACTACGCAAATGTCAATTCATCTTCCTCCAGTCATGAAAAACTGCCACCTCTCTGAAATTTGCCCATCATTTATCTTAAATAAGACAACAGGACAGTTTGTGATACATTAGAAAACCTCAAATCAAGTTATTCGGAACTTTATTTATACACTAAGACCTAAACGTTAACTGAATAACAAGTAGATGAAATTTAAGTATTTGAAAAAGTTTTCTCTTTACTTTTTCATTTTCCTTCACTTGATCACTTGACATCCCTGTTATTCATCGATTTCCTTGAGCAGGTGCCAGTAATAACAATGTTTATTTCATTTTCGTAGTCAACAGATATTGTATCAAGATTCAGGTTTCTTTCAGTTACAGAAGTCAAGAATTATGTTCCACCTACTAGCTATACACCACACACTCTCTAACAGAGGCACCCATTCTGGGACAGTACATGAGTTACGACAGTAGTTTTATCACTCTGTAGCTGAAATTTAAAACATCTCTATGATCCATAGATACTAGTTATAAGTTCTTTTTTGTAATTGAGTCAATATATTATGAATAGTGGAGCAACTGTAAAATGTCGCATAATGAATTAACTATTAACTACTACAATGACAGCTACTATTTAGCAGCTGCTATTTCCTAATACTACATCTACTGTTGTTACTATGAATGCTACAAACACTACCAACGCACATTTCATTGTTTGTGTTTGTGGCCTATACTTCAAATGAGGCTAAACACACACAAAAAGTGCATATCAAATTTGGTTGAAGACAGTTTTTGTGAATTCCATTCCTCTTCAAGAATTGTTTCATAAATGGGCATAGAATACCATTTGGTCCAGTGAAATATGAGGTCATTATTGCTTTATAATGTAAGCTTAAAGCAGCTTTGAAATGCAGGGGGATAGCCTCAGGATAAATACCAGTACTTTGTGGCTGGCAGATAAAAAATATGGAAAGAAGGTAAGTCCTCGATAATTCCGTTTAGCCCCTAAATCAACCAATCCTGAAACAGTTACATCAGGACTTACTAATACATAATAAACATAGCAAAGTTCTCATTGAATAAGTGACTTTCATCTGGATTTTCTGCTTCTAAAAGCTTTAAGTGAAATAAAGCAGACTTTCCTGATTGTGAGAAGTCACGACCTTATTAAAATTCCTTATTTATTTAAAGAACAGCCCTGAGACCTTCTAGTAAACATGTGTGAAAGATCACTGACAGAGGATGAAATGAATGTTATGTACTCTAACTCAGATGCATGATATAATGTGTAAAGATTACAAAAATGTACAAAAATTAGTATATAAATAGTTCTAAAATGGTGTAAGGTAGTGCCATTGCTATTTTCAAATAGAACAATAGGCCTTCTAGGCTGTTTTTATTCTATAGCCATAAAACATAAAGGCAAACATCATCATGATTCTGAGCTCTAACATGGGTGATAGTTCATGAACTATAATTAATCTATTAGTAGGTACCAGTAATAAGAAAGTAATATTAAGTAATTTGAAGCAGATTTTCTCGTCACACCATTATTGAGGTAAACCTAGTAGTCCCCCTTTTTCAAAGATTCTGACACAGTAGATTCAAATGTGGGCTACATTGGAAGAACTGACTTTTAATATTAGTTACAAAAATCTAAAGATGTAAACATAGAATATCCATCTTCAGTTAAACAAATATCATTTGCTAATAGAGAAAGAAATAAAAAACACTTATCTCTTTAGCGAACTCATCTTAAGTCCACAGCATGTAAATAACTTTTTTCAAAAAATAATAGAAATGAGTTTTATTGATTAGACTTGTGTCATTTTCAACCCAGTACCCTTCTTTACTGAAGAAACGTTGCCATATAATACTTCTATCTTGAGAGATCACCTATATTTATAGTAACAAAATTACAGAGGTGAGTTAGAAATCCTAACAGAAAGAAAACACTTGTTGACTGTAAAAATCCCACTCATTTACGGCTCAGGCAATGCCTTGAAAAGACAATAAAACCATAGATGAATGGACTAAATAAATGGACTGTCTAAAATATATATTACACATCTTAATATCTTGAAAGCTTATTAGTTTTTATTGGGTTCTACTGTTGCCTTTGTGACTTACCTATTCTAGAATAGTCATCTACCTGTTTCCCTTCAGATCCTCTCAGTCTGAATTTATCCAAGGGTATCATTTTTATTCATTCCATTTACTAGTATGCATCATGATGGATAACAACTCTTATGAAAAGAGCCACATTCTTTGTCAAGAAATATCTTCAATATGGAGATTAGTTTATTTTTCATCTTATATTTGGATTTCCTGTATTTTGAAATTTTTTGCAGCCGATATTTGAAAATGACTGAGTTAAAAGAGCACAGACGTTCTGATCCTTCTGATTTTCTCTCTAGCTATTCCTCACACCCAGCTTACCCTGTTGTCATTCATTGGTAGACAGCTCAAATGTGCACCAAATGTGCACTATGATGTATTTATCAATTTTTTTGGCAATTTGAATCCTACCCAGAAATGCTTAGGGGAGTTACTCCTAGCTCTGCACTCAGAAATTCTCCTGGCAGTGCTCATGGAATCATATGTGATTATGGGTATCAAACCTGGGTTTGCCATGTGCTAGGCAAATGCCCTACTCCCGCTGGACTATCGCTCCAGCCCCTCTATGCTATATTTAGGAATTCAAATTTCTCTAAATCACATTTAACCACCCAAATGAAGTCGAAAAAAATAAAGTTCTACTATTGTTAAAATCAATTAACATTTAAAATGTTATAAAATATAGCAACACTGTTGTTCAACCAATAATGAAGGGAATTTGATTAGTAATATGCTTACTAGAGCAGAGCTGGGTTCCCAATTAGAGATGAATACATGCCACCACTGATAAAATGAGATTGAGGCAGAGCC